>CAJNJA010008338.1:0-15512 GCA_905231915.1 Symbiodinium necroappetens
AGCATTAATATAATAAGACAAATAAATTTCAAGAGAAAATTATTCGGAGGTTCAATTCAAATCACTATCTATTTATATTATAATAAAATCTTTTGTAAGTATATTCTTATAGAAATAATTCCCGTATTTTATTTCAATTTTTATAATTAATAATATCTACTTCAAAATTTCCAGAAGTTCGATATTAATTTTCGCAATATTTTTCCTTACAAATTTTAAATTAATATATATATCTCTATATTCTAAACCACTTCATTTCAGAATTTCTAATCATTTTATAAATATATCATATTTATATTATCATTCATTCTTATCTTTTATAAATTTGCTTTTATCGAATTTCCGAAGAAAAAGAATAATATTTTCAATATTTCAAGAAATTATAGAAAAATATATAGCAAATCAATATATATTTATCAATCATTTATATTAATCATAACATTTTACAAAACTAATTGCAATAATATTAGATAAATATTATCAAAAATAAAAGATTCGCTTTCCAACATAAGAAATATTACATCTCTTTCTCGAAATAAAAAGTTTCGCAGAAAAGTAAGATATTGAAAGAAAAGAAAGATCATAGAACAAAAACATTCCATTAAAATCTATTTCTTCTATAAATCTGAATCAAGTATAATCCAACAAACATTCAAGTACAGCAAATTGAAATATTTGATATGAAAATCTAACGAATCATATTATGTGACGACAAAACTATTTGAGATACCGAAATCTGATTTTTCTGAGAAAATAAACAACCATACCTTGTCTAAACATACCCTGTGCATGAACCTCTCATGATTGCGCTATGTTGTTCGAACACAGCCCCAGATCCGAAAATGAACTATTACCACCAACTCATCTTGGCGCGTTGCAACTTGAGATTCTTCAATACTTCACTTTGATGCGGTCTCATCCGAAGACTTTAGACTGATCTAGTTCTATGAAACCCTGAAGTTCTGATTTGATGCACAGTTGCGGACATGACCTCGATAAGTAGCTTGTGACCGAATAATCGGTTTCCGATTGCTGAACAACTATATGAAATACCAATGACCGTAGGTATCATGGTCATTCGGGGCGATCAATGCGAACAAACCCATGACCCATCATGTCTTGCGCGACCTTGCTTCATTAACTCCTGCAGCCTTCGTGTCTCGTTATCTGAGACTCATCGTAACTTGTGAACCATCTGATGACCTGTCAAAATCAGATGAGAAATAGAATCCAGTGTCCGGGCATCCCCGAAGCCTACAGTTAGAGGCTGCGATTCGACCGATCATGTAGCTCGGACCCGCACCTCGCGGTATGTGCTGCCATAGGGTTCATGATGTCCTGCGGCAGCTGTGCTACGTGAGGGTCTCGGAGGCAGCAGTCAAGCAGCATGCACTCGGGTGGGACACAGGTTTCGTCGGAGGCCGTACCAGACACACGGTTTTGAACATCGGGCTTGAAAATTAAACAGGGCCAGGATGGGCCTGCGGCATGACGGCACGCTTAGGAAGGATTTATCCGTAATTAAGCAAAATGTCCAGGTGCCTTCAAGCGTGCGTAAGGCTGCAAGCCCCAAAGTATCGCACATCATCCTATCTCCCAGAAGGAAGAAACTCCTCACTCCATCTTCGGGTTTTAACCTTGCGCCGACATTCCTGAATTGAGTTAAGTTCTCCAAAATCTCCACGCTGCTGCCCCAAAGGTTATTTATTCACGAGAGCAAGATGTAGCAGAAAAGACGAGATAAATCCACCATGATTATGAATGTGCTGGTGGCGACAACGGAATAAGCCGCTGATTAATGCGGGATCAGCTTACTGAGTGTCCCGGCCATCGTTTCCCGTGTTGCTGCTGCCCATTACATTTAGAGCTCCTGCTATTTTCCGTCGTAGAACACCATCGGTGTTATTCCAAGTCCAAGTCTTTTAAGAATCCCATCCTTGCCCCGTCCTTCTCGGATCGGCATGGAATACTGATACAAAGATGTACCAGGCCAAAGTCTGGCACAGGCTACGCTTCTTGGAGTTCAGGGCAACAGGGGGCTCACTTTAATAATGCACATGAAAGGTCGCGAGCGCGCATCACACTCACACCCAGACACGCAATACAACACGCCACTCAAGAATCAAGAATACTTGGTGGTTGCCGCTACTCTCATCTTGAGCACTCGCACACCTATGTTCCTGCCCCTTCAACATGTTGGGGTACTTGGCGTTTGGGTTCAGGGTTGGCGGGATCGGGCTGCACGGCTTTAGCTCCATGATTTTCGGAAGTGATTGGTTCGGGTGTTAGCTTTGTTTTGTATCTAGGGGTTTCAGAGTTCGAGTCTTTGGGATGTTTCTCCAGGATGCCAGGTGATCGATTTCTTCACAAGTGTTTTGTTGCAGGAATCGTTGGCAGTGGAGGACGCTTCATTCTGGGTCCATGTCGATTGGAATGCAGTTTCACAATTCCCACGTGATGCCATTGCACGCTGCAAGCACGACGGCATGACTGGCAGTCCAATAGAGAATGCCTTGCAGCAGCAGCAAGTCGTAAGATGGTTCAAGCTGAACTGCAAAATGGCAGTAACTCCGAGGCAGAAGCTTGTCTGCAAACTCGCGGAAGTACAGCTTCCTCAGCCTTTTGTTCAACCTGAATCTTGCAAGCTTGAAAGCATATTCCTTTATTCGTTGTTACTTTGATTCTTGACAACAGTGGCATCCGACCTTGGCCTCAGCCAGATCCCAAAATGAAACATGCGAAGCTAAGCTTGGGCAGGATTTTCATTTGAGGTTCATTGTGAGCAATGAATCAAGTGCATGCAAGAGATTCGAGTTAAAAGTTCTAGGATTTCCGCTGCAGCCACGGGGCAGTGCCGCATTGTCGGACAGGCTGGAGTAAGAGAGGACCTTGAGTCAGGTTGTAAGGATTTGTTGAACGGCTTTAGAAGCCGCCTGGACATCACCATCTTGCATGAAAGCATGTCTACCAGGTGCCATACCAGATTGGAAGCTTTTGCCAGGGTGCAGAAGTCCTGATGGCGTCTTCTGTCTTCGACTTTCTGAACTTGAGACCTAGTCTAGGAAGCTCAGGCAGAAAGGCATCCTCGAGAAGACTTCCCGCTTGCACCAGCACCTGTGCATGCTTGCACCCGGTCAAAGACAGGGAGGGATCCCTGGGCAGCTCGAATATGCTCGGATGATTGCCGCGCCAGACCATGTAGTGAACATGCTGGACATTCGCAGTGACAACCCTCGAAAAGTGCAACAACTTCTGTCTTATTGTTGAGCTTCGAGTGCATACTTCCTTTCTACGTCAAAGTCAAGCATGTAACATACAAGCATGGTGCCACGAAGACATACCACGAAGACCTTGCCTTGACACCCATCTGCGCGGCATTGGCTTTCATCCAACCAACGCAAGTATGTCGCCTCGGAGGCACGAAAACCAGTTTAGGCCCTCAAACCTGACGATGGTGGTCATGTTTATCATGACCACGTGGCACAAGCAGCATCACAACCGTACCCAGGCACAGGTCTGGACTTGTGACGATGCGAACCTTTTTGAAACCTGAGCTTTTCGGGTGAAGGGCACGGGAGTGGTTGTAAGCCGTGGTGGCACAAAGTTCCAGCCCAACAGCCCGAACTCGGAGTTCCGGACTTATTTTGCCCCAGATGCAAGACCTTGTATTGTACCTTCTGAGCCCTAAACCCTGAGTTGGCGTCAAGCCCCAGCCCCAGAATCCTCAATGCAATCCGGGCTTGCAGCCCAGACACCTTCCTCCTCCTGAGCACCATGCAAGATTCTTGGCTGGGGGCCTACAAAAGCCTGGGGATCTTCAGAGAGTCAGAATGTAGCTCTATGGAGGGCTTCATCATAGGATTTGTGAACCTGCATCGGGCATGCAAGAAAATGGGCCATGGCCAAGCTTGAGCTCCTGGCAATGATTTTGCGATACAGCGTGCATGGCCTTCCGGTACAAACTGGATTGATCCTGCTAGTTCACCATCGCATGCTCGCACTAAGCAGCGGACGGCTGGTGCCACAACCAATGGTGCGCATTCGCCTCCGAGATAACGCAAGGACAAATGAAAAGCTACTTTGTATCACGGGGACCGTGACATACCGTGAACCCGGGATCCGTTTTGGCTGCAGGGGTTTGTGTTGCATCCATCCTTGAATACTACGATTTTCGGGGTCGATCAGCTCAGGAAAAGGCTGCTGGATAAAACATGCAACCACCAACTGTTAACCTTACGGCTACTTTGTATAGGCACTGCCTGCAAGGACAATGGCTCGTTCGCGGTGACCTGATCCTCTTGTAGACCCCAAAGGTCCTCGCGTGCCATAGGTGCTCAAATCGATGTCTTGCTTCAAGGGCTGAGGAGCTTGATGGTTTGAAAGCTAAGGTTCGATTCTTAAGGCCTCCAAATCGAAAGAGTGCAGGGGTAGGGGATTTCGAGGTTAGGGGTCAAAAGCTAGAGTTTAGTTCTCTTGTTCCAGCTCCTCTACTCGATGACTAAAGTGACTAAAGCCTTCGCAGGTAGGCTCTGGTGCTATCTCTCTTAAGACAGTCGCATGGTGCAAGTTGTCGCCTCCGACCGACTTGTTCGCAACTCGCCATGCCACGCCATTCGCAGAACGGTCAGCACGAAACTTAACTCAAGCAAGCCCGCAAATCACCAGGGTACCCAGCCGATGCCCGACTATCATGAGCAGCTGATGGGTCAACTGAACGTCCGTGAAATTCTGCCCGCCATTCACTCACAAGAGAGAGGCGCAAACTCCTCGTAGCTCGATATGTGGGGCCAAGATGAAAGACCCGGTGTGTCCACCGGAGCCTGGTGTGCCCACCGGAGTCGACACCATCCACGACCCAGTGTAGCGTCGGCCGAGAACGCAGCTACCTTTCTCTGTCCCAGCACTTTTGAACTTGCGTCTTCCCAGGACATTGGAACTTGGCTTGTCTCCAAGGCTTCATGTTCAAAAAATAAGTTTTCTGTAAAGTGCGTCCAGCAGCAAATCTTGGAAGTGTTCACACATTGGTTCCCAAAATGGGGGTGCCGAGGGTTTACATTCATCTCTGTCAATATCCTGCAGCGCCTCTTCCAAACATGACAATGGCAGGGGAATCTGTGACAGTCTGTGTTGCAGAACGAACTGTAGAAATCCTAAAGCATTCAACCCACCTGCCTTACGCAAAGCCCCCACTGCATGAGCCCTGAATACCATAAGCGTAGAATTTGCAGCTCTGAAAACCACGCTGATTCCGTTTAAGCCGAACCATGCCCTAGCTTGAAACTGCTAAGCAGTAAGAAAAGGTGGCGGTCACAAATCCTCAGCTTTTGGTTGTAGTTAGAAATCAGAAAGAAACACGAATGTACATGCGCAAGTGAAAAGTATATAATTCGGAGAACTGCGCCTAGCCATATATCTGTGTGTAAGCGGGCAAGCCCGAAAGCCACAAAATGGAGTCCTCGCCCCGGAGGTGGATCGTCAACTCCTTGCCAGAGGAAGTTGGTTGCACTCATGTCGAAGGCTGCAGCTTACATTGACGTGCCTCCTCGGTTGTGTTCTTACAGCCGACATTTTTCTGTGGGCCGTGGGGCAACAGTGGGAGAGTTTGGCCCATTCAACTTTCGTTGCCAGTATGCACGTACCCACAAGTGCTCGAAGTACTCATTCGTCTCAAGCTTGCAGTGGCCACTGGCAAATCACAACACGGGTGGCGCTGGTGGTAGTGGAAGCAGTCGCTGATATTAGAGGAAGTAGGTAGCAGTCATGATGCTTCTTGAACATGTTGAAGGATTCAGAACACCTGCCTCCTCCTCCTCCTTCTCCTGCTGTGCCTCCTCATCGCCGTCAACATCATCAGCACTTTTCGTGGTTCATTACCAATCGCACTACTGTTATTACTGTTGCGGCAATACCTTCCTGAGTCATGTTCATCATCGTCGTCATCGGTGATCATCAGCACTCGAAGCACTGCCTGTAGTGCTTACCTCGGCCATGGCTGAAGCCTTCTCAATCTACGGTCCTCCTCGGCATCATCAGCAACGGAGTCCAGACCTGGGCAAAGGCTTCAGGACGTGGGGGGATGGTAGAGGCGCCTTGATAAGTGGAAGGGGGTTCTGTGGTATACCAGATAGACGGGGACTATGTATAGGAGGATGCTAACACTGATTGTTCAGATCCTAGCTATAGTACCAGAAATTGAGGTCAGGGCTTTTGGAGGCATTTCAGGGAAGCTGCCGACTCACCCCTCTCCGGGCCGCTTGCATGTCCGGAACTTGGGCGAGAAAGCCTTAGCATGCAGGGCCACGGCAACATCATTGAATCATCACCATTGCCGCCATAGGCAGAGCAGTGCTGCGTAGGGCGAGGAAGACACTGAGCTGCGGTAGCATGAGCAGCAGCAGAGCAGCACATGGCAGCTTCACAAAATGAAGATATTTGCAATGACCCTACAGCCCCAATTCCAAACTTTTTCTAGAATCCCCACATCCTGGACAGGCCGCAAGTTAGCAAGGCGCTGTTCAATAAAGGAATGGGTTTGGGGAATCCCAAAGCCCGAAAGACCTTTCGTACAGGCCCTGTTCTAGACTAGGCCTCTCTGCTTCTTGCTTCCCCTCTCGCCTGTCCCTTTTCTACTGCTTCCGGGTCGAGCCCAGGGGCCTTAAATTGAAGTCTGGGCTGGCGAAGCTCACGAACCTATGCCAGCCGAAAGCCATGCATGGCCTTCGGCGGAAAATTGGTTCTCTGGGCTGCGCACTTGATGCAAAGTCTCCACCGCCAGGGTGCGGCAGTCCTGACAGCTTAAGATGATGTGGTTTGTTTCTAGACCATGGCCCTCTGAAAGTGCTGCATATGGTGAGTTCAGGTTCGAGTTTATGCCTTGCAGGGAGCCGCAATCTGGAACAATGCGTCCTAACTGCCATGTAAGGGACAACTAGAATCCAAATTCATGCTGTGCAAAGTTCCTTAGGGGAGAAACCGAAGAACAAGCAACCAGATTAGCTTGACATACAAGTAGGGTCCTACACCCCAAGACCCCAAACCCAAAACTTTGAAAACCCAATCCTAATTCATAAAAATTCGATAAAGCACAAACAAATCTGAAACCAACCCCAATGCCGCCGAACCCGGCATCAAAGGGCTCTAAACCCAACATTCTTGCCAAACCCGAACCAGCCAAACCCACGACAGCATCAAGTCTCCGATCCTGGGCCGAGGTTCCTTTGCATCTTTCGCCCTCACGGAGTCGTTGAAAGATACCGAGGAGGGTCTTGGGGTTCTTTGGGAGCTTTGAGATTGAGGGTCGCCTTGCAAGGTGACTGGAACGGCTTCCAGATGCTGAACCCACGCTCATCCGACAATCACAAGCCCTGCACCCTACTCCCTTTAACCCCTTATCCCTCAAAGGCTCCAAACGCCTAAACCCCAAACCTTCGCACCTCAAAGTTGTAGACTTGGGCTCTGGGCAGCATCGTCATCCTTACTGGAACTTCTCTGTGGTAGTTTCCTCGTTGGGCTCTAGGGGGATTCAAGCAGATTACTGCGCTCTAGGGCCTAGTGAGGGCACAACCCGAATCTGCACTGCCATCGCTACGCGCCCAAGTGCACTAAGGCCAGGTCGGGCACCAATGGGCCCCCTGAAGGCGTGAGCTCCGAAGAGGCAACCTGACCTCAATTGCAGGGTGTACGGAAATCTAAACCACAAGACAGCTACGGGTCTCGAAAACACATGTGTGAAGGGTCCCGTGCCTTCCGCCCAAAGATCTCTTGGAGGTACTTCTTCTGCAAGACCAAGCTGACTGCGGTATAGTTGGAAAGCTTTGCAAACACCAGACCACCTTGGTGCGAGCTGACAGCCGAGCTATGCGGCATACACACACTTGCTGCCAAGGTGCGAACAATGAAGCCCAAATTATTGCCTAGTCTTCCGGGCCCGTCGGTCACCTTCCACTTCAGGACTTTGCTTTCGGTATGCTGCTGGCTTATCTAGGCAGAAATGATTATGTAGCTACGAGCTGGCACCGCACGAGCCAATGCCTGCATCACAGCCCCGTCGTTGTCAGAACCATCTATCCAAGTGCGACCACGTTGAAGCAGTGCGCAGCTGTCGTCTGCTTGAGCTGTCACAGGTTCTGCGGATACGCAGTAGGCGACCAGCTCGGACCACCGAGAAACGGCGCTTTGAGCAGATGTTTCAGCCCACAGAAGCAGCCACAGCGCCCACAACACCATGGCCGGGCCCGTTTTTAGTCACATGTCTGAAAAACCTATACGCCTGAGGGCGTGTTCTGGATTTCAATTTGTTGCAATGGCAAACGCGACTCAAAGTGTTGCTTTCTGCCTTGGTCGTGGTACAGCATCCAAGCGTTGTACGTCTGATATACGACAAATGAGCTAGGAGATGGTCTCAAGGCAGTTTGACATCCCTAGGCCCTAGAACATCAAAGATCAGATGATCCCAGATGTCAATTAACATGCTTTACTAAACTGAACCTTGCAACTGAACCCTAAACCCCAACTTCGGGTAAGATATATGTAACAGTTCGACACCGGAGGCTGAGTCGGCCGCGATGGAGAAGCTGGCGACAAGACAACATGCAACTCGCGTTTGCATCGCTGGGCCAGCATGGGCTGTTATGAAGAAAGGTATCTGCATTTGCTGGGAAAGAGAGACAGCAAAGACAGCGGGCGAGAGAAAGAGAGAAGGAGAGACAGAGAGTCAGAGAGAGAGAGGGAGGAAAAAACAGGGAAGGATCGAATTAAAGAAAGCGAGAGAGAGAGAGAGAGAGAGAGAGCGGGAGAGAGAGAGAGCGGGAGAGAAGAACAGAGTGACAGACAAAGGCCGAAACAGAACACATAGATCATTCTTGAAAGATGTGTATATATTTTTGTAAAACACTAACAAGACAGGAATAATGGCAAACCATCGTCAATAAGTGGTGTATGAGTAAAATACAAAAGCTATCGAACTTTGGCAAAAAGCTGCACCTGGCTACAGCAAAATGTGCAGACGATGATGTTGCGTCCATTCAGCTGTGTGCGTGCACACTTAACAATCACACCAGGGCAAAGAGTTTATTATTCCTTCCGCGGTATTAGTTCCTACAGCAATGGCGACTCGTTTCACTCATTGGCGATGCGATCTAGCTGCTCTAGCCCGAGTTTTTCTTCTTCATTGAAATCGAGCACTCTGTCTCAGGGGACATCTTCCAGCATGTCAAACCCTGTACTTCAGTAATCAGGCTTGGCCAGCGCACCGATTCGACTCTGCTGCTGCCCGTAGGATAATGCAGGCCCGTCCAGACTCTGAGGCTTGGCCCCGTTCAGATGGCTGGTCAAGGTGCAAAGCCATGGGTGCTTGCCAAGCATCAGAGCGAAACGTGCAAGACAAAATCTTGCATGTCCTGGCCCCGACTGGGGGCAGCATTGAGGACACAAAGCAACCAGCCGCTGGGGTAGCCAGGATTTGTGCACAGGAAACACGACACATCATGAAGAGATGGAAGAGAATGACTGAAATTGCGGGCGCCGCACCACGCTAAGGAAAGAACTGCAACCCAGTTGTCTGCAGCACGATAGCGAAGTGTTGCAGGATAAAGCTCCACGGATGTGGGCGTGACCCCATGTGGATCAGCGGAAGCTTCTGCTGGCCAGATCCGGACATCGCACTCCACATACATCAAAATCATCAAAGCCACGGACGTACGGCCGTTGATGGTGCAGCTTTTCCTCAAATAGTACAAGAAACATACAAAGTGTCTCCAGTTTCGCTGCGGTCGAAACGCCTGTCTCGAAAATGTAGCACAAAGGGCGCCATTGGAGCTTGGTACATACAGAAACATCCTTTGCCTCCATATAGCCAGGCTTGTTCATCTCTAGTTGCTTGTGGAGCCTTTGTCTTAAATCATCACGAGCCAGCTGGCTTGCACTGGCTTGCTCGTGTACCCGAATTGGACGTGTCGCTGCATAGTCTCCGAGGCTTTGTAAGCCGTGCTGCATCTCGGAATCACTAACTCCCTAACTCCTGCCTTGGACCACGGCAATGGATGAGCTGATATGTTGATATTCTCGATGAAGTAGCCTTCCACCAGCTTGCTTTTGTGCTCGTCGACCTCCTGAGTCGTTGGCATCGTACCTGAGAGCCCCCGACGTCGGGCTTAGACTCACGAGCAGTACTTCCCCGATAAGACTTGCGGATGAAGATACCATGAAATGATGCTGACACCTCCGGCTCTTGAGTGAAGAGCGGGTCGCAGATTTGTAGAGGCGCTTAGCTTGAGATTGATCTTGAAGATACATGTGCGCTGCATGGGGCAGAGAGATACAAGAAACTTGCTCATGACAGCAATACTTTTCAAGGCCGAAGAGATCGGGTGCGTGCATGCGGAGTCTCCATACAAGTAGAGCCTGTCCGTGCTCTCGAGTCCTGTTTGCTGCAGCCAGCTGTCGACAGATTCGCGCAGGCTTTTGCCCAGAAGGTGCCAGAAGTGGTCGCTAAGGTTCTTCCTTGGCAGTACTTCTCCCTGGTGTCTTGGTTCGCTTCGAAATTCTGCATTGGCGCATGCTCCCAAGTCTGACGGATCTTGGTGCATTCCTGCAAAGGCCATGCCACAATTAGGCAACCCATAGAACCGGGAAGGCCATCCAAGCAGGCGCTCGGGCGCGCGACCTCGACTCGTCTTCCAGGTGGCCATGGCAAAGATTGCCGAACCCTTCCGTGGGACGAGGGCCCTGAGGGCGCGGTATCTCGGCAATTCAGCGTTGGTTCAGGGTCGCGAGAGCCCGAACTTTAGAGGGAAGAAGGGCACTGTTGACTAATGAGATCAAACCTGATTCATGACTCTCACTCTCAATTTTTAGCCTTTCGCAGTCGCCAAGGTGCAAGCGCACGAAGCTAAGCCTGCAGACTGGGTGACTGCTATGGAAAGAACGAAACAGGCTGCTTGTCAACACGTCGGCATCGATCTGGAGACCACAGCAGAAAAAAAAACGGGATCACTGTTGCCAAGCTCAGCGGGGTATTCGGCCCTGCACTCCTGAGATTTTGTCGATCAGGTTCCTGTGGGGTGGCAGCGTCGCGAAGGAGCCAAACAGAGCACCTTCGAAGAAGCCATGGCTGTCTTGCCGAAACAGGGCCTTCAAGTTAGATTCCACGAACGCTTGCGCCGCTGGCCCTTGGCTTTGAACTTTCAGCCCTTGCAACCCGATGGTCCGGCTCCAGCCCGGCCAGAGTGCCAACACATACACACGGCGTCCTTGTGCAGCAAGATCTGCCCTTCTGTGCCATCAGAACTGGCGTCCACATCAGCAGCAAATCCGCGTAGACGTGCCCCTCTGCGCAATCAGAATAGGTGTCCATCTTGGGCTGTCGCAGCCCACCTTACCTCTGAATCTGGGGGATACTGCTGTAGCATCCCTGCGTACTGGCTGTAGAGTCTCCCATCAGCCTCTTGCTGTATGAGCACATCGGTGTAAAGGTGTTGGAATCTGGCCAGCCTGCACAGTAGGACTTTAGGGTTAAGGACTCGGGCTCCTGAGACATCCAGGTACCATGGCTGCTTCCATTCTCAATGGACATGGAAGACCGAGCCTTCAACGGACATCGTCATTGTTTCTCAACACCGGACGAGCCCGAAGCCCTCAACACGGGAAAAACCACTCTTTCACCCAAAACCCCGCAGCAAAGGAGAAGCCTGACGGCTTCGGCGCCCCCGTGGAGCTCGAACACTGATTGGCGCTCGAGGTCGAAAAGTGCCTCTGCATTTTTGGCGGCCACAGTTCCCGGGTTTGGGGCCCTTGTGGCTGATGGTGTCAGGTGGAAAACTAAAACCCTGATCAATGCATGAGCTTCTGGGCAGGTATTTTGTCATGTCCCGTTCAAGCTACCGTGGTTCCCAAGACTGCGACTCTGACCATCTTTGAACCCCAATCGACATCATCGGCGACTAAACCCTGAACCCCTAATGTTGGCAGGTTTTCCAGGCTCCGGGGAGCAGGGGCAGCCCCAAAGAGCTTTGTTGCTTCTTTCGGCAGCCCCAAAGCTGCAAATAAAGATCGGGCTAAGAAGCCACAAGCCATGTGCAAAAGTTAGAGCTCCCCAGCATTTCGAAATGATCAGGGCATGGGCCTAAGCAGCATTGCTTCACGGAAGGGTGTTGGATTCCTCATTTTGCGAGGCTCGGAACTCCAAACGTCTAAAGTGACTGTCGGAAAGGATGCAACTTGAAACTCAAGTTGTTCAACAGTAACACTTCCGGCCTCAATCGAGAGTATCCCTGCAAAGTCACAGTGGTTCGAATCTGCAAAGTCACAGGCCTAGGGTAAAGCTGAAATCTTGAGGCCGATTAGGTTTGGGGCCTATTGCTTCGAATCCATCCCACAACGCCAAACCCCACAACAGATCCTGCAACCTAAACGCACAGGGTCCCTTCAACGTAAGCTTCAAGCCTCAACCAAGCGGCGGCGATGTGATTGAAACGGAAGTGGGAGGCCTGCGTCGCCTCGATGGTCCGCCGCACCTCCTCGGCCTCTTTTGGGGCTGGTTCAGGGGGCTCTGGTGCTCAGGGTTTGGCTTTGGGGAGCCTGTTGATGCAAACCTACGTCCTGATTCGCTAACCCGGCGGTTCCAAATCACGTTTTGTTGACTTGAAAGCTTCGGTCGAGGATTTCTAGAGCGGGTAATGGTTGTGGTGCTCTAGCGATTTGAGCTTGGGGTCTGGATTTAGGGACTTGCGCTTGGGGGGGATGTAGCCATCAGGTGTGCAGGGCTTTACGATGAAGCTGAGGCTGCGGCCATCCATACTCTGCTACCCACCTAATCTGTCAACAAATCTATCAATCTGGCTGTTGCCTACCTACCTGCCTGCCTGCCTACCTACCTGCCTACCTACCTACCGACCTACCTTCCCACCTACCTACCTGCCGACATACGTACCTACGTACCTACGTACCTACCTACGTACCTACCTGCGTATCTGCCTACCTACATACCTACCTTACATACCCACCCACTAACCTACCAACCTGCCAGCCTATCCGCCTACCAACCAACCAACCAACCTACCCACCTACCTACCTACCTACCTGCCTGCCTACCTACCCACCCACCCACCCACCCACCTACCTACCTACCTACCTACCTACCTACCTACCTACCAAGCCACCGACCAACCTACCTAGCAACCAGCCAGCCGATTCATTAATGAGTCTATCTACCTATCTGTGTATGCGTGCGAATCATAAGATAACTTTTGGAGACCAGCAGATATGTGAGTGCAGTAATGTACGATGGAAGGCAAAACCCTTTTGTAAGCTTCTGCACATACAGACCGTTAGTGTCTTGTTACGTTCAAAACGCCACAGCCTGAAGTCGTAACCTTGTGTCGGGGAAACTTCGGGCCCGACACCCTGAGACACCTTGGTTCGAAGTTTTGGCTTCGCTCAAATGGGACAAATCACAATCCTGGGAAACCCCGAAACCCTGAACCCGGGTACAACCGGAAGGAAAACTGCGAGGCCAGCGCCTCGTCCCCCTTCTTCACCGCGGGATTCCAGAACGAATCGTGCTCTCCTATGGACAAACTCTTGTTTGCAGGGACCATCTTTTTCTTGCTAGGCCTGGTTAGAGCGTCTTGTTGTTTTGAGTGTTGGCCGAGGTCGTCGAAACCTCATGTCCGAAAGTCGCTATCCTGGCCCTAGCGCCCGCGAGGCATCTCAAGCAGATGCACGTACGCACAGATGACAAGCGCTGAACCTCCACGAGGCATCAAGCTGTTTCTCGTAGTCTACTTCATCATCTCCGATTCTCTTGCTGCTGTTTCTCCTGACAGGCATCACGCCAAAGCAGATGCGGCTTCGAGACCAAGCTCGCCAAACAGCTCGCTTTGTCGACAGTGCGGGCCCTTATAAGTGCTTGTGCAGTCTCTGCCCAGCATCTTGCTCTGCACGGGCCCAAGTCTTATGTTGGCCATGTCGTAATTATCCACAAATTTCGCAGGTTCGCTAGTAACGGTGTGCGGCTTGTGTCTCTTGATAGAGTTGAAGCATCGAAGTCAGGCTTGCACCGTCTAGTTAAGCGGGCTGCTTGCTAGGGCCGCATTCGCCTTCGAGCTTTCAGGAATCTTTTTCTGGGTTGCCAGAATGTGCAGCTGCCAGGGTTCCTGGCTTCCGTGCGAATTCTTCCGCTGCGGGGCCAAAACCATCACAACACCCTAAAAGCCGGACCCCAAACTCCTACCCAACCCCTAAAAGCCTACCGCCCCACACCTTACCTCTTTGCCTAGGGTCGAAAGGGCCCGCTGCCGTCACGTAGGAACCTTGGCGCCATTGGAGGCTGCTTTTGAGGTGTAGCATTTGTCTCAAATTGTCTCCTATGGTTCTTTTTACCCTCATTTGTTTTCGGGTTTGTCGATCCATGAAAAACTGAAGAGACTCTTACTCACAAAGTTTTGCAGGTTGCCGGCTTCAGGGGTTTATGTTCAAGAGACCACCCCGAACAGCACATCAAGGGGGAGTTCTGAGTTCGGCCAGCCAACTTGTCATGGGTTTTGACCCGAAACTTCAGTATGAGAAGCCAAGGTGCCACTTCTTACGAGCATATACGAACATACACAAACCGTACTACAGCGCTGGCTAGTCCAGGAGCCATATTGCCATGGAATCAAGCAGTCAAGGCTCCGGTGCATTTTTCGGAATCCTGCAATCCGGCCCCTTCCAAACACTTCAATTATTGCCTGCCTGACTCTTTTTCGCATGGATTGCTCTGTCTGGGTTATCTTTTTCAAAGTCGCCCCCGAGTGTGACTACTGATACACCCGGAACCCTGAGCGGAACCTCTGCACCGAGCCACATGGTACCAATCATTTTGTAGCTTGCGCTGGAGCTGCAACCAGCATGAATCGTTCGCACGTCGTCCTCTCCGTTGTCAAGGTAGTTGAACCTGCTTATTGGCGGGGGTCTAAAGTTTACAAAGTTTACGGCAGCTTTACAGGGTGAAGAAACTGAAGGTCTATTTCGCGCCCGAATCAGTTTAGGGCTTACGGTCTAGGAATGGCCACACAGTCCATACCAGCATGTCGTAATGCAAGCATGTTGACTGGGGAATGAGGCTGGCAGGCCTTTACCCTTCTGTTGGCTTGGTACCTCTGCAATGCAAACAGCCAAGGAGTCCGAGTTCCAGCACTTCTCAACTCAGCCGAGGAACCACAAGTACATCGTCCCCTTCCTTGGTGCATCCACGGCAAGCAGGCTTTAGGATTCCAGGCCCCTTGACATGCGCGAAACAGCTGGGAATGTAGCAAATTGAAGGATCGGCAAAGCAGCGGTGGGACCCATACGGACCATCTCAAAGGGTGCACCTTTTTGAATCGGAACCCCGCGCCACAAAGACCTTGCAACAGTCATGCGTGACCCCAAGCCAACATGGGGAGTACTAGCAGTCGTCATCGCCGTCGTCGTCGTCGTCGTAGTAGTAGTAGTAGTAGCAGCAGTAGCAGTAGTAGTCGTAGTAGTAGCAGGAG
>CAJNJA010008339.1:0-15510 GCA_905231915.1 Symbiodinium necroappetens
GCAGATACGCAATCGTATCTGCCTGCCGCAGGACTAATCGGCATAGCTCCTTGAGGAGGTCCCGAACCTCCCTGTCCTCCATTCGACCCTGACCTTGGCCCTGACGACCCCAGTTGTTCCATCTTTGATCGTCGTTGCGCCTGGAAAAAGTAGACCAGTCCCGGTCCGACCGCTGGCTGGGGAATCGAACTCGAGCGGGGCGAGGGTTGTCCTGGTTCTCCTCCTGTATCACCGACTTGTCGAGCTCCTTGGGCTTGTCCTTGTCTTTGTCGGCATGCCCTTCTCCCTTCCCCGCAGGCTTGGACCACTTCGCCGGAGGCTCCTGAGGCTGATCTTGGCCTCCCCGTTTCGGCTGGCTGCTCTCGTCCATCGCTGCCGGCTCCTGGAGCTCCTGCTCCTGCCTTTGAAGGTCCTTTTCCTCCCGCTCCATGGCCTCCCGTCCCGCTGTCGGAGTTGAGGTCCTGGTGGTGGCCACTGACGGGGCCTCGAAGTGCCCCTCGAACTGAGCAAGCCCCAGTCGTGCTCGTGCCAGCTCTGGGTCCTCGGCCATGCTGCTGAAGGGAGGTTTGACCTGAGTCAAGACTCGAAAAATGGTTTATTATTTGGCCACAGGCCCAGAGCACTGGGCATGCTTTCTGGTGAGCCTGAGAGCTTTGCGTGTACTGCTCCAGGCACCAACGGCAAGGCTTGCCAACTCCACCGCGACTTTGAGCCCACTTGCGCACTGCTGATTCTGATTGACGAAAATGGGAGTGCTGCTGCTGGGCATGCCTTGCTAAATATCGGTTAGTAGCACATTTGTACCTACATTCCGGACAGTGACCAGCAAGGATCTCCTTTCGAATGAGTCTGGATAATGTGGAATATGAGTGTGCGCAGGCAGCAGTCCGCACTTCTGGATTTTGCATCAACGGCACGCTGTGAGATTAGACGGGTCAGGCTGCGGCAAGGAATCACTCCCCGGTGCGGACACCCCTTGAGCAGGAGGTTCCGATGTCGCAGGTTCTGACAACACTTGTGCTGCTTGTCCATGCAGCACAGGACAAGCCTTCTGATGAAAATGTCCCATGAAGGAACGCCAACTGGCAAAGCGCTTGCCACAAGAATTGCATTCAGGCTGTCCATCCTTGGCATATTGCATGAAGATAACAGTACGATGCGAGCGCTCGGCATAGGTGGTCTTGGTTTTGGCCTGACTTTCCGCAGGATGCGACTTACCGATATGCGTGCGCACTGCATGCAGGCTGGAAAACGTGATGCCGCAGTGTGGGCAGGTTGTAGGGAATCTGGGGACTTGGGTAAGTTCTGTTAGCTGTGAAGGTTGTGAGGGTCCGGGCTGACTGTGGATTTTCTGGCTGATGACAATTTGTTGCAGGTATTGTCTGACTGCTGGTGGTTGTAGATGATGCAGGGTTCTTAGGGCTATTTCAACTCGTTTGGCGGTGAGGCTGGCAAGATATTCGGGGAAGTCTTGAGTTTGAAGTCTGTGCTGTAGCTGCTGGTTGGACTCATGCGTGACATGGGCTGGGCTCTTAGCAACTCGTCGGAGCTGCTTGGTGACTTGTGTTCGGAGCTTATGTGCCGACTGCGCATCGAGCCCAACGGAGGGCAGGCTGTACAGGAGCACAGACCCAACGCAGGCTCTCCAGAGCCGAACTCGTGTGGAGGTGGGCAGGGCCTTGGAGGTAAGGAGCCTATTGAGACGGTGAAAGGTTTGCCAGGCTTGTTGGAGTCTGTAGGCTACTGTGGACCGCTCAAAACGACCATAGGTAATGATGGCTCCAAGATACTTGTGCTCTTTGCGAACAGGGATGCGAACTGTGCCAGCCTTGGTTTTGGCCTCCAAGAAAGTCTCTACTTTGCTTCGGATGATCCTGCTTTGCATGGCTTTTTTGGCAGCACTGCCTCCTAGGTGAATGAGGACAACCGTTTTGTCCACAGAAATCTGCATCCCCAACTCCGTGAGATCGTCAAGAATCCTTCCGATCTGAACACAACAGTTATTAAAGTGCAGCTCCGAATCTATGTCCCAGGAGACATGGTAGTCATCTGCAAAAACTGTTAGCTGATCGGGAGTGAGGAAGGTTTCCAGGCGTTCCATGGCAAGGAGAGTGAACGCAGTCCATAGCAGAGGAGCCAAGCCGCATCCCTGCCTTATGCCGGAGTTAGTGTGCAATTCTGCTTCATATTCATCTTTATGAAAGACCAGCAACATTTCATAATGTATGTAGAGAATGAGTTGCGTCAAGTTGTCTGGCACCTGAAGTCTACGCAATGCCTCTTCTAATCGGGATCTGGGGAGCCTGTCGAAGGCCTTGCTGAGGTCCAAGGAAAGCTGGACTCCCCCTTTCAGGGGGGGACGACGTCCTGCAGAGGCTGCAAACGGCGCAGGCCGGGTATTTGAAACGGTTTGGCGCTCTCTGTAGCAGTGGCTGAAGACCTTGTCCAGAGCATCCAATGACTGACGCCCTTCCAGGTATGCGTATTGAGGCTGTTGCCTCATTGCTGTCTCGAGAAGTGGTCTCATGCGCTGGGCACAGATCCTAGCTAGTAGTTTAGATACCGCCGGTAGGAGGCAAATTGGCCTTAGATTGGCAGGACAATTTGGGGGCTTTTGGGGCTTTGGGAGAAGGGTTACAAAAGCTCTGTTCCAGGTGACAGGCAGGTCTATAACCCCCGGCTGAAACCGCTGCCGAAAGTCTCGAGATAACACTGGGATGATGTCTGTGCTACAGGTCTTCCACAGCACCGCAGGGGCATGGCCTTTAGGCAGGGCCTTGCGCTGTGACAGCGAGGCAATGGCTTCTTCTATCTCAGCATTCTCGATGTTCAGAGGCTCAGTGAGGATGAAAGTTCGATTAGGCTGTCTCTGTGGTGTTTGATAGAGTTGGCTGAAATAATCCTTGATAACTTGGAGGGATTGCTGTGGATCCAGGAGGCCCTGATGTGTTGTTTTGAGGTGTATGGATCTGCGTGGGTCTTTAGGTGCTGTACGATGCATGACTTTGTAAACGTGAGTAAGGCCTTTGCGGTCAGCAGCATGGGCCTGGGCAATGATGTCTTCTGCTTGCTGCCTTTTGGCATGTCGGAGTTGCTTGTTCAAGGCACGGGCAACCCGGAGGTATCTCACAGCTGCTTGCCATGCGATCAAGAGTTGTGATATATTTCTGCGTGCAGAAGGCAACGCTTGCACCGCTCCTAAGTTCGATGTCCAACTGACATTGAACATTCTTGCTTGCAGGCCCTGGCTGGAGCAGCGTAGCGCATGCTTATGCTGCCAGTACGTTTCTAGATTGGTAGCGGAGCTGGTGGGGCGGATACCCTTGTGATTCTGTTGGAACGGCTGAAAGGCCTGTATCAGAATCGTATTGACATCGTCCGCTCTAACCTCTGGATCTGCAAGCTTGCGCGCCACTGCTGTGCGGAAAGACTGACAGGCCTGCGGATCCCGGAGGGCACACAAGGCTTTCTCGGCGGTGAGGTTGGAGTTAGGGGATGGTTTACGGGGCAGTCGGGGCATAGGAATGCGCAGCGTGACTGGAAAGTGACGCATGCCTGAGTCTGCAACTATGGGTGCATTTCTGAGCACTTGGGTGTGCATGTCCGGGATGCAGCAGGGCTGTCTAAGCAGTACAAAATCAATCTGCACCGGCTGGTTGCGGTGATTGACAAACGTGGCTGATCCATCTCCCGGACTACGCCAGGTGTTGGCTGCAACTAAGCCTAGGCTTTGAAGAATACCCTGGAACACCCTTGAATCTCGATGCTGGGAGGATTTATGGGTAGTGATGCCAGGTCCTACATGGGGGTGCAAGGATTTAAGGGGGGTATTAAAGTCTCCTGCAATTACTAGCTGGCTGCGTCGGGGGATGGATGCACCCCAAGTCTGGAGCTGCTGCCAGATGACTGCACGGTCCTGAAGCAACAATTCAACCGGCTCTAGATCTTGGCGTTGATAGGCTTGCTTGGTGACATTCCAGGCATGCTGATAGCAGTTGAGGATATCGATGGGTGGTTCTGTGCCTAATCTGGTATGGAGCAGCCTACCGGGTTGTACTTCTGCATACTGAACAGATCTGACTGTGATGCCAGGCATGCGGACCATGGTCAAAACCCCGGCCTGGCTGGCGCCGTTGCTATACTGGATATGCAAGACCAAGGCCCTCTCTGAAATTCCGAGGTTATGCTCCAATGTGTTTCTTGCAGGCAGACTACACATGGGCCCGTGGTCTGCTGATCTATCCACTGTAGCAGTGCTTCAAGGCGAAGTTCAGGCAGGCCACCGCAGTTCCAGCTGAACAGCTGAAAAGCGGGTGAGGCGGACTGTGTGATGTCTGAAGGCTTAGCAGGAGGTTTAGGTCTAGGGGCTCTAGATTGGGGTGGTATGGAATTCTGCGGGGCTGCCGGGAGAAGTCTGCCTCTGTACCAGGCACGGCCTTCACGCTGTTGTCTGGCCAGTGCTCGCCGGTAAGAGCGCTTAGCTATGCGGGATACCTGCATACAAGGGGGTCCTGTGGCTCGAGGGGCAGAGGGTTGGGAGCCTGGGGCCTCCGCAGTCATGCAGTGAATCTGCAGCATAAGCAATGCGCACTGGAAAGTTCGATGTGCTGGAGCTCCGACACTGAAAAGGTGCGGAGTCTGCAAAACCCCCAACCCTCACATCTTCGGTGACTCCCTTGGTGTTGAAAAGAGTGGATGCTGGATCACCGACCCCGGAATTGGGACCGGGGTAGCCCGAGGCATGACTCAGTTCTGAAGCTCCGAAATCAGCAAAAATGCCACTCATCACGCTATATACAGCCGGAATCAGAAGAGCTTGCCATGCTCCAAGAGAACCTAGCCGCCTGTAGCGCGAAGCATCAGGGTGCAGCCCCCGCATTGTTCCTGCTCGAAGACGATGGCGCCGAGGACGTGTGTGTCGCCTCTTCGATGGCGGGAAACGGAATCTCCACCATCGCTTGGTCTTGCCGAGGTCCATCAGTGGAGGAGCCGGCCCCAGTGTCTGATGGTGGTTGCACATCCTGGTTAGGCTCCGCCTCTGCTGGCTGCTGACCATACAGGAGGGCATGGTGTGAGCGGGACTGAAAGACATAGTTGGCATACCAGTCCTGAAGGCGGCCCACGTCATTCTTTGGAACCAGTGGAAGCAGGGCCACAAAGGTCGGATGATACCACAGCGGCAGGGCTCGATCGTGAATAATGCGAGCCAGAGTCTGCGCCATGTGAAGACTGGCCATGTTCGCGCTGAGAGTTCGAAAAACCAGTCGACACAAGCACTGCAGAGTGAGCTGCTTGGAGGGCCCCCACTGGCTTCCAGTGGACAAAATCCAGGCAATGTCGTTCCTTCGCAGCGGCCTTTCCATAGTATTCTGAAGAAACCGGAACTCCATCTGCAAACAGTCGGCACTGGCTTCATCCAGCTTGTCGATGAGGGCCTCCAAAGAGCTGACTGCAGCTTGATTGTGGAAGGCCTTCTTGTGCCCAGAGAGTCTGGCAGAGGCCTGCCGCCTGTCCTGTCCATGCGTTGTAACCAGATGCTTTTCGAAATGCAACCAGCAAAGCTCGAGGAGGACGTAGTTGCGAAACTCCATGAGCTCTGTTGTGTGTGTCGGCAGCTTTCGGCGCTCTGCAGGGGTGACCGACTCAGAATGCTCCATACATTCATCAGAAGTATGATAAGGGCTCTCACTAGCAGCGGCATTCGAGCGTGGCATAATACAGAAAATCGGAGACTCAAAAGGGGGGCTCGGGCCGAGATGCTTGATGATGATGATGATGATGATGATGTTGGTGGTGGTGGTGGCTATGTTTCTGAAATTATGCAGATAACGAGATAATGACATGATGGTAACAGTAACGATGACGATGATGCGTCGGACGGAAAGGCGATCAGGCCTGTTGCTTGGACACTCAGAAGTAAGCTGAGGACAGCAAGTTATGACGGCGCTACTGACAAACATACGGCTTCGGGTACTTACAACATTCTGACACGACCATTTTTTGGTGTTGCAGTAGTACTGCCATTTCCAGTTTTGTCAAGCCCATCACCACTACTGCCACTGAGAATGCCCGTGTAGTACTGCCATGAACAGCCATCTTCGCAACATTGTCATTTACAGATTTTGACCCAATACTCGCTACCGTAGGTTCGAGTGATTCTACTAGTATTACAGCCAGCATACTGCAGCCATATCTTTACTGATGAACGGCGGGAAAGATGATTATCCGTTTGCACTACGCTTTTTAGCAACATCCCAACTACGAATATCCGTGTCCCTTTGACGGGTGCTTCAACTGCACTTGCTGTCATTGTGTTCATGAACCTCTTGGTGTTGTCATGTCATCACTACTGATGCTTGCTCTCATCAGAAACTCAACGGCTATTATGTGCATTGCTGCCCCTGTGCACCTAAGCAATGCTACGACTGCAGTGTCGCCGAGAGGACGATTCTGACTCAAATCGTTGGTCCCACCTCCAGCCTTGAAGAGCAGCCGATTTATGATAGATTTTCGGCCATCCTCTGCTGCCATCTTGCTTGAACAGCGACAGTCATGTGCATCTGCACAAGAAAGAAAGCACTAATTCCCTTGCACACAGAGAACAAGACACCATGATTCATGATCATGGCAACGGCTGCACATGAAACAAGCACTGCCTTGAAGCAAAGCAGCCTTTTGATGATCCTTCGCGATGTTGGCGGAGTGATTGATGCCTCTAAGGCTCCGCAAGTCGCGGGCGTAAATAGCCTCTGCACACTCTGCATCCCACTGATTGTAGCTGGCTTGGGCTGTCGTGGCGGCAGTCTGGGGACGAAGCCGCAAAGAAAGCATCCAACGGGACTTCGGTTTCGGCAGCCCAGTCCGGAATGGAGTCCGCCGAGCACTTGCTGAGGGTGATGGTGGCTTTCACGAGTTCCTGTTTCTAGGAAGCACATCCTTTCAGACTTAACTTCCAAACAGAATCATGGCCACTCGAGATGGAAGCGGCTATTCTACATGACAGAGGCCGTCAAGGAGGCGTTGGGTCCTCGCGCACATCATCCTCACCTTGCGTGCGGTGTAGTTCACTACACAAGACGGCTACGGCCTCTCACGACTTGCTCTGGTCGCTGAGAGCAGCACCGTGAGCAAACCAACAATCAGGCTGGCCGCAGCTGCCGTTGGCCTCGTAGCGCCAACCTCAGCGGACGTGCTGACATGCAAACAGCAGCCAGGCACAGGCTGCAGACTGCGGAGCCCCTAGAGTTGGAAGGAAGTTTCAGGGGGTGCGCATGGAGTTAACCAGGAAACTCGTGACACTTCTTGCCTGCTTGCCTCGCGCCAAGGGAGAAAGGAAAACGGTGCACCTTGGACCAACGAACCTAGTTTGGGCTGTTTCCATCCTTCTCGCCTGCAAATGGCGTTTTACGAGCGGAGCTACCCCCAATGTTGGCCACAACGCTGGCATCGTTCTTCGGAATGCGCTGGGATCTTCGAAAAGGCTGAATCGGGTCTTCACCAGCTGGCACCTGTGATTGAATCGGCTGGATCGTCTGAAAGACTGTTTCACCGACCCGTCTGGAGTCTGATTTTTTTCGCGGCTGCCTTCGTGCATGACACAGAGCCGATTTGCGGAGAACTTGCCTACTGGCCAGCTTCACGCGGAGCCTCATCCTTCGTGTCGAGTTGCAACTTGCGCCCAACTTCCTCTTCACACCCGATACCAACAAGCCTCCGAGGTCCAACCCGTGTGCCATTTTGGACAGTGGAGTACTGGGGCAACATCTTAACCGCCTGCTACAGCACCTGCAATCACACGAGCTCACTGAAACATCGGTGCATTGCTGCACTGTTGCGAAGAAGCACTTTCCATTTGCAGCTTCTTTCGCGAATCTTCAAACCATGTAAAGTGGCCGTCCTAGCCTTCCAACCAGCCCCAGACAGGACTGCTTACCAGTAGCCGCTTGGATGAGCGTCGGGATTACATGGATTACATAAACAAGGTCTGGTTGAGAGTTCGTTGTGATGCTTGCGTTCTGTCCTGGGTCACGGAGGGGGTGCGGATACCGAGACATGCTCCTGTTGGCGGATCTGACAGGTCGACACTTCGCCACTTCAGTGCTGAGGATGTCGGAACTGCATTGTGCAATAATCAGCTCAAGGCAACAGCATTCGAAAAGTACGTCCCCATTCCTGCGCCCGCATACCTCCATGAAAATCGCAATGTATGCAGAAACAAGGACGCACCCGAACCTCCCGAACCTGAAACTCCGAGCTCAGACTGGGCGCAAAGTTGTGTCTTCCGTTTCATCCGTTCGTTGCTTTCGATGTGCGTTACACGACCATAGCCTGTCCACAGCTCCTGGCACAACACGAGCGGCTTCCGGGCGACTAGCTTCTGGACCGTCAACTCTGCGTGCTCGCTATACCTGCCTCGCTGCTTGCTCTGCTCCCGAGTGTTTTGCTGTGGCTCTGCATCCAAACCCAAACAATCTTCATGCTGCGGCTTCGAGTTGAGCCTGTTACTTATGGCATGGACCTCTTCGATGAAGCCGAAGTGGCAAGCGGGCTCAGAAAGCTTAAGGCTGTGGTCCCTCAGGCTTGTTGAGCTGGCTCCTGGTTCGGGCCACTGCACCAAATGATCGCCAGGTGTCCTTCCTGCCAATTCCGCATCATTTATGGGGGGAAGCTGTGGGAATGAATGTGAGCATCTTCAGTATGCAACCACTCTGCTTTCACCACCTCCTGATCATGATCACCGACATCCATGACCCTAAGTAGGAGAGACCAAGACGCTCTTCCCATCTCTCTTGCCCGGTCCGGTCCTGCAGGCGATTCAAGCCCTGCAGGCCACGGTAGCAAGCCGGCACCTGGGAGCATCTTGTCCGATGTCCGCGCCCACTCTTCTGGTGACACGGAATCTCAAAGGCCCAAGGACCCACCCCCGAACAAGAGTTCAGAAAGATTCTGCCTGCACTTGAACGCAGATGTCATCTCTTCGGCCTGGCCGAGGCTAGGAGCGACAAACAACCGCTGTGTTATCGTGCAAAGGGCCCGGAGTTTTCAGCTGATGCCATGCTTTGGGGCTAGGACAGGAACCCAACACGTGCCTCTCCACCATTGGCTTGCTAGTCCCCGGCATGATGTCGTCATGTAGTAAGGTGGCAATGCTCCTGAGCTCCCATCCGTGACGATCACGGATAACGTCTGGTAAACAACTGCATGCAGGACTGGCGGCCAGGGGAGTTGCAGGCCTAGGCTACTTTGTCCCGAGCTGCTGGCTCGTGGCATCAAGGCGGCAGCACACATTCGCGACAGCTGCACCTTCCATGCATCGTGCCGGGTTATGCCCGGTTTGAGCGACATTGATCTATGAATGACCGGTCCTTCTAACATTCCGATGGCAACATGGCTTCGATTCGACCCGGCGTAAATGGGACGGGGGCGAAGGGTCGCTGAGCGCATGACCTGTCTTACATGCCTACTTCTTGGACTCTTCTGACACCCCGGCTTGCCCGGCCTGTTCCCAGACGGAGCCCCAGAGGAAACCCTCGGAGTGCATCCTCCTCGCTTGACGCAGATCGGGGAAGGGGCCGAAGACTTCCTTGGCAAAAAGACGCTCCTTAACCCAGCTGCATCCACTTCCAGTTGGCCCTTGCTCAAGAGTCCAGGCTGCCGGGTGCTGCCGGGCCAGAATTGCATGTCGCAGAAGGTGGCCATTCGGCATATTTATGAAAACTGCAGATGCCGTAAGCCGATAAAGTGCAACCTGAGGCGCATCCGGAATGCGACTCACATTACATTTTGCTCTTCCAGGGAGTCAAGGAGCTGGGCTTGAAACATCTAGAGCCAGCTGGACCACCATCTTGGTCTTAAACGGGCACAGCCTTGGCACGGGGAAGTCGAGGTGCAGAGCACAGTCGATGCTACGGGTGCTAGACAGCCAGGAGGCTCCAAGCTCTGCCCGTCCTGCAAGTTGCGGAGGACCGCCTAGCGAAATGCAGCGAGTCTCAATGTCATTCTGTGCAGTGAAACCACAGTTTCAGACCATCAACCGCACGAGCGGAAGGACTCTTCATCAGGTGTGAAGGAACTGTCTACGATGGGGGCCGATGTCGCACCTCTCGGCTTTGCCAGCGCACCTGCCGCCCAAGCAACCCTCTCTGAAGAGGAGCCCCGGCCCTTAGCCCCAAAGTGACCGTTGCCACATATCTCGCCCGTTGTAGCCCGAATATGGACGGACGACCGGGCCGAGCTTACGAACCGATGAACGCACGAAAGGACCAATGGACGAACAGATTAACCGATGGATGGACCGACGAAGGGACGCACGGACGATCAGACGAACAGACGAACAGACGAACGACTGCCCAATTCCACATCCTCACAGAACATGCACCGAAAAGGCCCTGTCCTACATTCCCCATTCCCACCCCACCTTCTTCTCCTCGACTACGGGGCGCACAGCAAGATCGTGGCTGGCCAAGAGCCCCATCGGAATGTGAATACTCCGAAAGAAGCCGACCATTTCCTCGGCTTACAGGGTCCAGGATGGTCCAGGATGCAGGATGCACCGGGCAGGACCGACAGCGGTTGCACGCGAGAGCCGGGAACCATGTTCAACACATGACACTTAGGTTAACGTGCAAAATGCTTAGAGTTTCATGCTGCGGGACAGCTTTGGTGTTAGTTCTGTTTTCAATAAAAAACACAAAAAAGACTGCAGAATGCCCAGTTCAAGCACGTCACCGGACATGCCAGCTGGATAGAGCCCTGGTCCACCCGGCTCACAATACAGTTCATCTTGCGCTCGCACTTCAACAGGTCCGTACAAAATGTCAGAAATGCGTATCGAGCACCTTGCGACACAATGCTGGTCATGCTCTCCCTCAGTCTACATACAATTGGAAGAACAACTCCTGGTCCACACCTCTGAATTCTTTAAAAGCCCTACATTCATCCTTGCAGGCATGCCACACACCTGTTTCACAAAGGAATGCATCTCGTTGTATCGATGAACATTACCTGGATGCGAAAGCCGATCTGTGCCAATGACTACCTGTTCAGTGCCATACCATGCCGAATTCCAGCCCTGCAACGCCAGTACCCTAGGCTTTCCTCCTCAACTTTCCGGGCCCTGCACACCACATGTTCGCAACAGCCGCGCTGCGGCGCAGCGCGTCGAAGTTCAGCTTGCAGGAGGCGAGAAGCCTCTTGTACCAAGTTTTCAGAGTCAATGGCCTTCACCCCAGAATCATTGGGTCAAAGGGTCAGGAGTCCGTCAGGAGTCAGAAAGTAGAGTACCCAACATTAGCCTTTGAAGGAGATTGAAGATGTGACGAGAGATAAGTGATGCAGGTCTAGTCTGCAGAGCCATCGCCATGTCCTGGAGAAGTTTGCTCCCGCTTTGCTCCCTTGCTTCCTAAACCCATTCGGAGAGGTCGACAATCTAGCCCATCTCGAAGCTGAGGCTGCCCAGCATCTGTTTGAGCAAAGCCGTGAACGGGGCTAGCAGTTGCAGGTCGAGGGGCAAATGCTGCCCAAGCAGGTCAATCCAGCGCCGAAGGGGGGACGTCACCTTCCCAGCAGGGCACGATGCTTACATTCCAAGCAGGGCATGTCTGAGCCTAACATGCTTCACATCATGTCTTTCGAGATTCCTGTTTCACTCTTCAACCTCTTCCAGGCACTTTCGGGAACAAGCAGCTCGGCCTGGAAGTACTCGCCACTTTGTAAGAACGGCCACTGCATCGGCGGCTTGGAGCCTTCCATTGTCAAGTAGTAGGCGGGAGGCACCTTGGACGCTCAAGGGAAGAACTCGACTTTCCATCACTGGTCGCTGCACTAGGTCCATTCTGGGTACAGGGCACATCTGTCAGACAAGGAACACACTGACTGAGTTGATGTCGAAAGACAGCTGCGGCCTGCCGAAATCCAAGAAGGATGCCTTGCCTACCAGAACAGCTACTCGGTCCCGTGGCGGCTGCCCTCAAGGCTTGCTCAGAGGCAGCAAACTTTCATCTCCACTACCCGAATCCATCCTCATTGACAAGGCTACTGCCGCAGGTGCCAGGCCTTGCACTGGTCGGTCTCAAAGATGTGATGACTACCTGACGAAACAATGTCGCAGTGATGTGACTAGCTTTGCCCCTGTTTGCTGTATTGCAGCGGCTCCGGATGTTAAGACAGGCCTGCACCTCTGGCTTTCCGTCATGGTGCACAATGCGACTAAGTTGCCGGAGCTCCAGCCTCGGCAACGAAGAGCTAGCGAGACGAACCGACTCTGAAGTCTGTGGACACAGAGCGACAGCACAAAAGATGACGAGAAAGCGCAAATCCTACCAGGCAACAGCGTGAAGACTGAGCTGAGACTGACGAACTCCGCGAGGCTTGTCGCAAGCACAGAAATGAGGATCGGGCTCACAGCGCCAGACTGGGATGCAGCAAGCCGCAGTGCGTGTTTGAGGACTCCGGCAATGTTCTCGCGGCATCTGCTCGGAGACTCGTGAAGCTTGGTGATCAGGCTTTCCTGGGAGCGAGTTTCTACCCTCGCGGTCGCAAGGACGGGCAGACTCCGAGCGGACTTCGTCGAGCTGCATGGCCTTCTCTCTGCAGGGCTCGGAAAGTGGCATCACGGCAGAGCATGGAGAGCCTGGCAACTGCTGCTTCTAGCACTCTGCTTTTAAGGTCTGTCGGGACGAGTCTTGTCCAGCCGAGGCCGTTGTGATGCTCTGTACTCCCTGCATCACGAACCGAGCCGGCACCCATCTGGACAAACCACAAGGCTGTAGCGACTGCGGCGGCTCGCAACAGGGTTTCCCTGATCAAACAGCTCTTAGCAACAGGGCCTGGAGAAGTGATTTCCATCCGGGCACGGAAAGCAGTGGAGACACCGCAACTCACTCCTAAGATCTGACAGGGTTCTGGGCTGTTTGCTCGGGCTTCAGCGTAGATCCCACATTTGAAGACTCCCTTCCAGAGCAACGCTTGGCTCCACATCGGAAATCCAACACGGTCAAAGTCATGTCATCTGTGAAGCTGCGTCCAAGTTTCGTGCGCCTGGCTGAAATCAGGCGACCACTGCACTCGTTCACCTGAGTGAGAAACCGTGATCTGCAATCTACCAACCCATTTATGAACGGTATGATGCGGTATGCTGTATGCTTGTTTACATGTTCTGACAAATGAAAGCAAGATGTTACAAAATGGAAATGTGCAGAGTGACCTGCGTCATCCAAAACTCCACCAGCCGTCGAGCATCAGATGCCTCAACGGTGAGCTGAAAGGTGGAAGGTGGAAGGCCAGTTTCGTTAGCTTAAGCCTCGCCGGTGTCCTGAAGCCAAGGGCATCTCAATGCGTAGGCCTCAAGGGCTTTCAAGTGCAGCTGACCAAAATTTGCTTTTTGGCCAGGCACCTCGTCCGTCTGCAGGCGCTGTGCCATTGCCTTCTTGGTAACCTCCCAGAGCGCCCGCAGAGCATGCCGTACTCCTCATGCGTCGCATCAGCCACCACCAAACTCCGATCTGAATGCCAAGCAGTCAAGACCCCTCGCCACAACCCCTCCGCGAGTCCCGCTGATGGCGGCGACACGTCTTCGAGGACCCTTGCCGCCTCCTCGAAGCTCATTGATTCGCGAAGTCGGATAGTCGATCGGAAGAACTGCTGAAAGGTCACGTCGCCGGTGCGGCCTGCAAGATGGCAATTACAGCAGTACAATCGCACACAACCATCTGCAGGTCTGACCTCGGCTCGTCTTGAACTCGAAGGTCAACGCTGGACGCCTTTGCCCCTCTGCGAGACTAGCAGCCTCCGTGATGTTCTGCGGCAGCATGGAGCGACAATACCTACAGGCCGGGCTATCGCCGCGTGCCAGGAATGCAGTGCTGGTGGCAGTTGCTTCCGGGACGCTGGACAGTGTCACAATGATTCCGGAGGTAAATGCTGCCTCGGCTCTCGGAAGCGCAACACAAACAAAGAGCGAGAACATGGCAACGCTGAGTCAGATCATGCCTAGCCACAGCCCATGTAGGCTGCATCTCTGTCCACTGTGCTTCCGGACTTGACAAAGGATGCCACATCTGCTATGTGCACTCGAACGACCTGGCCATCGCGCAGATCGGCACAAACAAAATGATAAATTAAAACCCTCTGAGACATGTTCTGTGGTTGTTAAAGCCGAGTGAATGAGCAGCTTTTGTCTCAACGATGCGACCCAGCTTTGCAAGTAAAGTCCACCGAGCCACCCCCTGCTGTTCGTCGAACTCCAGCGCATCGTCTATCAGATCTGTCCCGGCCGAGTCTCAGGGAGCGGCTGGCTTTACGGAAGCACCAACTGTCAAAATGCGGACATGACCAGTGCTGAAGCTATGCAGGCGAGGATAAAGCTGCATCAATCAACTCAGCTTCAGCGTGGCCCCTTGAGTTTGCCCTGCCTATAGAGAAGACTTCTACATCGGAAAGGTCCCGCCGCTCCTCACAGGTACACTCGACCTACTGCAAAGCCTCATGCGAATATATACGACTTCACATCATTCCGAACCTCATGCAAAATCATGCAAACATCTTCACCCAGACTCGCCTCCTGCGTTCGGAGTGGCCGTGGTGGCGCCGCAGCAGGCTGTCAGGACACGCAACATGTGTTGCCATCGCATGTTGCGCGCGTGGCAGAAAGGGACGGAGTTGCCACCTGCTCAGGCAGCGCCTGCTCCAGCTCCTCATGCTGCACTCCCCCGATGTGATGCCGATTCGAGCAAACCCTTACATGTCCTTGCAGAAGAAGTGCAAGGTGCTCTCATGACTATCCCGGAAGCTTCCCGGCTGCCGGAAAGATTCCACAATCCTCGGCTTAGAGTTGCGTCGGACTCTCCGAGCCTCCCGATCCAGCTGGATCCCAACAAACCGTGTCCCAGTATCTGCGCTTTCGGTCGTAGCGATGTCACGGGCCAGTCGACCTCACGAGAAGACTGTCACGCTGCTGCATTCAAAACGAAAGCAAAGCACAAGAACCCAACCCTCAAATCACACATAGAAAGCCATGTCTCGGCACAGGGCATGCAATCGAGAAGCGATCTTGAGACGGTAAACTTGATCCAATGGATGCTGACGGCTGCTGTCTTCGACCTGCATTCAGGCTCTGGGCAGGCGGTTCTTGTTAAGCTTTCCCTTTGAGAAACATTCTTCCAACACCCCTGCTACAGGTCTTTGCCAGGTCGGTGTGAGACAGTATTCGCTCTCCTCCTCTTTCGCTGGGTCAGAGACCGAAGCCACACGTGCACGTGCGCTCTCAGCTTCCCGAGGCTAACAAGTCCTCCAACATTGCAGAGGGCCTCCACACTAGAAAAGAACTATGTATGTATGCATGTATGTATGTATGTATGTTAAATATATATATATATATATATACATTATATATATATATAGATATAGATATAGATATAGATATAGATATAGATATAGATATAGATATAGACATAGACATAGACATAGACATAGACATAGATATAGATATAGATATAGATATAGATATAGATA
>CAJNJA010008340.1:2558-14975 GCA_905231915.1 Symbiodinium necroappetens
CCACGTGACCAAGCGCTTGCACGAGTCGGGGCCTCGGAGGATGCCAGCGAGGAGATCCGAGGACTTTTCGGGGGGATGTTGACGTAAAGGAAGCGCCTTACAACCCTGTATAGCTCCACTTTAAAGAGCCGCCACCCTCCCAACCCTGATCCCCCGAAGAAATGCACTGTTTGTCACGTCTGAGGCGCGTGCTCACGGCCCTGGACGACGTCTTGGGCTCCCAGGAGTCTCCCCTGGATGTGAAGGAGCCAATGGCCTTGGATTTCCTGCCCAGCACCNNGACGACGCTGGGTCTGCACACTCTGAAGCATCTTGCCCCCTGTTCCATGAGCTGCCGTGAGCTGCCTTTTGCCGAGGATCGCGTCGACTTCGGAGGCAGGTTGGCAGCGGCTTTTCGTCAGAAGGCCCTCTCATCCTGCGCTCCAAGAGTCTGCAGTGTGGGACAGCAGTCTGAGACAGGTTGCAGTGCAGGGCGAGCAAATCTTCGTGTGCAGTCGCCGGGCGGAAGGCGCAGAGGGCAGACTCCTCACCGACGGCTGATGTAGCACATTATGTGTATGTATACATTTGTAACTAACTAACTAAGTTTAACTAACTAACTAACTAACTAACNNTAAATATATATATATATATTTATTTGTATATATGTATGTAGACATGTAGATATTTACATATATATATATGTACACACATACACACACACACACATTGTTGTCTACAACTATCAATATTGATTACGTGTGTGTGTGTATGTATGTATGTATGTATGTATGTATGTAGGTATGTAGGTATGTGTGTATGTGTGTATGTGAGTATGTATGTATATATGTATGTATGTATGTACGTACGTATGTATGTATGTGCATATGTCATTGTTTATCTCTCTCTCTCTATCTCTATTTATATATGTACACACATACATGCATGATACATTATCTTTTTGTTCCCGAGTAGATATTGCACACCTTGACGGGTCACCTTGCATCACCGGTGGAAGTCACGGGAATGCTGAGTCCCACCACTTCCGAACCAAGGGTTCTTGCTTTCCCCTAGTCCCCTGATGAAGACGTCCCAATAAAGTACCGAAAGGAATCTACATCAGCATCCACGGCAGCTTTATCTTGCGGCCTTTCAAGGCCCGGCCCGCAGGGGCCCCTGCCTTTCAAGGATGAACTGCGAACGCCTCTGTCCCGAGGAGCTGGAAAGTAGCAACAGCATGTCCCGGATCCGGACGACTCGCACCACAGTTTCCAACAGCGTGAAGTTGCAGTCGGACATTTGGTACGCGGACGCTTGGCAAAATCTTGTTGCTGGTGGGTTCGATTTACATGGCAGTTTCAGAACAGAGCCCTTCGAGAGGGAACCACAAAAAGCTCGCAAGGCTATGAGGAATCTATGAGGGACCCACCACGTCACTTAAGAAGGTCCCCACACGAGCACCCCAGCAAGTCAGCTCTCTGAGGAGCTTGCTTTGTACACCAGCAGGACGGCCTTCAAAGAGCAAGGGTTAGGGACGGTTAGGGTTTGGGTTTCATTGATTCCGTGCGAGAGGAACCATGCATCCACCTTGGCCGCGGCAACTTATGCCAAGCTGCTCACACTGTCGGCCACGGACTTCTTGCAGGCCTGGGGACGGGGCCCTTCTTAGGCCCGGGCCGGCCCTACTCCTAGGAGCTTCTTGGACGCCAGGCCGTGAAGAACTCGCCCTCGATTGTGGTAGCCTGTCATGAGCACCTGGGGCTTGCACAGCTGAGATGGCATCCTGCAAGCCTCAGAGCTGTTTTTTTCTGAGGTACGCGCTCGGGCTGATCAAGATGCATCAGTGCCTTGGACTCCGAAGATCGGGCTGCGAGCGGGGGGGCCCCGGCTTTGAAAGAGCTCAGGAAAAGGGCCCTCTTCACCGAGGAGACTTGGGAGGTTCCACCAGATTCCTGGTCTGTAGAGGCGCATCAAGATGTGCTCGGGTGCTCGAACTCTTCGAACTTCGAACTTTGCCTCTCTTTAGCTAGGCCGTGGCGGCGACCCAGCTGGCGGCAGCTTGAAGCAAAAGAGCCGGAAAGAGCGGAAGAGAGAGAGGAAGGCCGCCGCCTCTGGGCCTTCCAAGGAGCTCTTGATCCCGGGCACGAGCCCGATCCATGCCTTCAAGCTCACGGGCGCCTCTCGGATTCGGAGAGATCTCCGTCGTGTCTCGAAGTGGCCCGGGGGTTCCATCCGAATTGAGCCGGTCAAGGCTTGCGAGCGGAAGATTTCCCTGGACCGGCTCCTCAACGAAGATCAGACCCTGCTCGCGCCTTGCATGGCATAGAGTCTGCAACAGAGTATGGTGGCAGAATTTCTTTTTTTCCGTCGCGGGCACAGCCGGCTAAGCCAAGGACCAAATCGATTGTGTCAAAGACCAGCTCGACGAACTGGACGGCGAGAGGGGCATGTACGAGCTTCTTCGGATCAAGGACCCTCTACTTTCCCTGTTTTGCTGGTCCTCTGTGACTGACTCGACGGAAGCCCGCTCACGCAGGACGAAGCAAAGCGAGCTCTGCTTTCGGTACTCTTCATGGGCTGGCTTGTGAGGGAGACTCGGCTGTGTGTAATGATGCGTCCTGTTCTGACTCTGCATGTCTGCACGACCCTGTGTTCAGGACAACTACGAGCAGGTGGTGGCATGTCAGGACAGGGACGAGAAACGCTGCAACTAGGCCGTGAGCTGGGCGCGTGGAACTGCAAAAGGACGGGCCCAACAAGCTCACGAGGACGACCTGGTCCGCCCTGAGGGACTTTGGGCGGCAGAAGTTACTGAATTTGTTGTGGTCCAGCCGCGTCCACCGGTGCTTCCACGTGCATCTGCGACCCACCAAGGAGCTGACGCATTGTCAGGAGATGTCTTTCGAAGAGCTGAATGCAGCCATGGTCTTGCTGGGCGTGCGTCGCTGGGCTTCACTTGCGGCCTCCGAAGACTTCTCGGCTTGTGGCTAAACAAAGCTGGTTCGTCCCTCCTTCTGGGCCTTTTGAATGCCATACCAGGTGGCCTCTGCAAAAGCAAGGAGTTTTCGAGGCTGGTGCCTCCCAGCGAGCGACGGCATACGGAACAGGTGCGCGAAAGCTCTGAGCAAATTTGTGTGCGCAGACTTGTCGCCCCCGCATTTAAAGCGCTTGCTTCCATGGAGAGGTGTTGCTGCACACGGTGGACCACCTTTCCGCCTACGTTCCCTCGCTACAAGCGCTGAGTACGGAGTGCTACACCCACCTCGGAAATGCTGTGGCTTTGATGAAGCAATGCGCTTGCATATTCAGGAGTGGCTCAAGCCGGCCCCGCTATGTGCTTCTTGTGGGTACCTGTCCCCATGCAAGGTTCGAGTCATGATGGACTTCAACTTTGCCGCGCCTTCAGAACGTGCAGGGGAGCAGAGACCCTTGAACCAGTCCCCCTTGCACCTAAACAGGCCTCACGAATAGAGGAGATCCTCCCCCCCTTGCTTTCAGAGGGAGAGGCTGTTTTGTTGTGGTATATTCGGGGAAGCTCTGAGGCTCAGTTTGTGCAGGGCGAGAACAATCCCAACTCCGTTTGGCTGCTGCAGTGTGCGCTTGGCCGGGATGGGATGCAGGCCTTCAAGCCCCTCGGGCCCGCAAGGAAGTCCCACAGAGCAAGCTATAAGGTTTAGGGTTTAGGGTCTAGAGTGTTTTTTTTTATATATGGTGTCAGAAGCGTAACGTTGAAGAGCAGGCTTCAGAACTCAGGTTATGCTTGCTGGCCCAGGCTTGCATGCTCTGTGGTGTGCTGACCTTAGAACCGCTCTGTGAAGAAGCAGCAGCCCTCGAATATATTCGGTTCGCTTTAGCACCACATGACAGTTTCGCCTAAGGCGTTGTGCGCAGTTTAATTGCGGTTGCTTCTTGCTGAACTCTCATGCCTCTTGCTGAACTCTCATGCCTTGCAGATGTATCACTGAAACCGTCATAGCTCCATCGGCCTTTGTTCTTACCTGTCATAATTAATTGGTGGAAAGCCCTTTGCTTGGGAGGGCAGGAAGTGGGAAATGTGGGACTCTTAGGGATAGTAGACAAGTGCGCAGGGACGCAGGGAAGGATACATGTAGTGAGGACAGTGAGGACCATGTGGGTGATTCTCTAAATTAGGGTCCCTTGTTAGGTCCCAAATATAGTACGGCACCCTTATAAAAAAGGCCCTAAAAAGGACCCTAATTTAGAAACTACCATGTAGATCCGGGCAGAGGAAGCAGCAATTGATACTGACCATCGGCTTTAGATCGTTTTATTTGGCGCTCCTGTTGCTTGTACGTACCGTCATTCATGTCGACTCCCATCCCAAGGTATGGGTGTCGTCTTCTGCAAAGTTGTTGTTGTCATGACGCTGAGGACTTTGGGTTCTGAGGCAGTATTATTATTGTAAAGTCACATCGTGCGGAATTTTCCATCATTCAAGATGCTTTGGTCTGCCTGCGCAGTGCCCCTTAGAAAATTCAGACAATCTTTGGCAGCTATGTGTACGAGTAGCTCCTGCGTTCGATCTTTCCGGCCCTTTCAGCATCTGAAGCCCAATGCCCTAAGCGTTTAAATCCCTTGAAACGGCTTGAATCCGAGGTGAGCGGTACGTCCACCGTGAATGGATCTCTGTTCCTCAACGAGCTGAATGGCCGCTGCATTGTGAAGGCTCTCTCGAGCCTCAGGCAAGTCGAGGATCGGAGGGTAAGAAATGGCCGAGGCTCTTTCTATCTCTTTCTACACTTCTATGTATGCATGTATGCATGTACCTATGGACGATGTTTGGAAACTGATCAATTGAAGGATTTGTCGTGTGTGCACGATGTTTGATCAATTGGGGCGGAGTTTTTTGCAACAGTTTCGGCGCGTTGCAACTTAGACCAAGGGCTGCGTGACAGGTTCGTTGCATCTAGGATGATTCCAATTCGTTCAGGTGCAGCTCAGTTTTTGGTGATAATTTCGTAGTTTCGTTGTGAGAGTTGCTTTCATTCTGACCAACAAAGGCGGATGTGTTTCGAGATACTTGCTCCGTTTGATAATGCAGCGGATGTTTCCTGACGGTTTCCTTGCATAAAGGATAAAGGATGTTTCCAGTCTGTTGATCAATCGTAACGGGTGTTGTTTTCAATTCGACTCTGAGCAGCGTTTTCTTCGTGACAGAGTCGATTCATCCAGGGATGCTTGCAAACTGATGAAAGGCAGCAAAGGTTTTGGTGACCGTTTCTTTTGGGCCCGAGATGGTTTTTTGGCTGGCAGTTTCATGGCGCCCGCGATGTTTCCAGTCTGGTCAAATGCATCGGGCTGATTGGCGTTTCGCCCACGATGTTCCGAATCTGATCAAACGCACCGGGATTTCTCGTGATAGTTTCGTTGCTGCATTGTTTTTGCAACAGTTTCGTTGCGCTCACGACCTTGCAAATTTGATCAGATGCAGAGTTTTGCCACCGCGGGATGTTTCCGGTTTGATGAAACGCAGCTTTTTTTCCAGTGACAGGTTCGTTGCATCCGAAGTGATTTGTTTCAAGGCATTTCGTGGTACGCATGATGATCTTACTTGGTCGTATGCAGCGCCTTTTTGTTGCGACAGACGGGTTGCCCCCAAGATTCCCGGATGCTTCCATTTACAATTTTGATTGGATGAAGATCGATTTCGATCAGTCGCAGGTGTGTTTGTTTGTCTGTCTGGTCACATGGGAGACCGTGAGCTGAATTTTTTCATTTTGTAGTTGGACGTTTCTTTGTTCCATGTCCTTAGGCCTGTTTGCCTTCTTGGAAGCCTGAATGCTGTCCCTGGTGCAGAGGACGTGGAGCCCCATGTGACGTACTGGCGCTACGTCAGCAGCCGTGCAGAGGCCCAGAGATGGAAGCTCTGGTGACTCTGGAGCACTGCTCTGTGCAGGCCCTGAACCTGAGCGTGCAGACTCCGTGGGGCATCCGCATGTTTAGACTCCCTAGAGAGAGCTGTTGAGGGTCCGCAGTCCGTCGTGAATGCTTTGCCAGTGCCAGGTCGCACCTGGTCCTCGCCCGCATTGCTTGCTTGACACGCTGCTCCACTGCAGAGTCGCGGCTGCACTCTGTGACGGAAACTCATCCGCATGCAATGGCGAGGAACGCTGGAGCCTTCAGCCATGCTGGAAGTGCAAGAAGATTGGAAACAGCTGAGCGATCGCGAGCGGGACGTGCTGCACGATGTCTTTCTCTTGGATGGGCACGAGCACAAGGCCTTCATGTTCCTCTACCTGCCGCTCTTCCTGGCCAACGCCCGATCGAATCCCGATCTGGGACTTCAAGGTGGCCTGAAGTTCCTGGTGGAAATCTACGACAAGCTCATCAGGCACAAGTGCCTGGCTCTGGCCGGACCGACGGTCAAGGTGGAGCCCTGGGCCTGTATGAGTGTATGCTGTGGATCCATCGCCTGAGCTGCTCCCTTGTCAGACTTCAAGCCGAGGACCTGTCCACTCTCGCAGTTGTTGCTACCGATGTCGAAGATCTTCCAACCCTCCGCATCTTGGATTCTAGAGAGGTCTTGGGCGGCACCACACCATTCGGGTCAAAAAGATAAGGAAAGTGCCTGGACTTCGCGAAGATCGTGAAACATGAGAAGGGAGTCACCGTGCTCCTGACCAGCGCGAGCTACCAAGTGCTCACCGGACAGTGTCCCCCTGCGTTTAACGGGGTTCTCCCCGATTCTCCCCCTCAACATGAACAAAAAACGCCCTGAGAAGGACAGCTCGTGCATGACACGAGAAGTACAGATATGCTGGAGCTCCTGACACAACAGCAGCGGCCCGTTTTGTATGCGGTGATTTTTCCCGGCCTTTGTTTTTTTAGGTAAAGGGCCCCTCCTCTGAGCAGTTATGATGGTTATTATGTCGATTACTAGTAGTACTATTATAAATATTTTTTATCATTATTATTGTCATTGTTAATATTACTATTATTATTATTAGTATTATTATTCTTATTATTACTCTTGTTATTACTACTACTATTGCTAGTATTATTTTTAAAGGGGTCCCTTTCTTTCAGCTTCTTTTTTTTCAGCTTCCATGCGAGGCTCCGGCTCGAGAGCGCCATCATGTCCAAGGCCCTGGGCCGGCCTCTCCGGGCCTCCATCTCCCTGGACAACCTGGAAACCTGGCCAGTATGGATAATGCCATATAATATAGTATAGTATAACATAGCATAATAGAATTTGAATAGAATCGAATAATACACTATAATATAGTATAGTATAATATAATATATCTCCCTGGACAACCTGGAAACCTTGCTCAGCGCTCTCTTAAGGGTGTAAGGGTGGGGTTTAGGGTTTAGGGTTCTAAGAGGAAGAAAGAGAGAAGAAAAGTGGCGAGAGGGGGACTTTTCGATTCGAAGAGAGAGAGAGAGAGAGAGAGAGGAAGCCTCCTTGCCCCTAACCCTGCCGAAAGAAAGAGAGCGGAAGAGAGAGCGCGCTCTTCATCTCTTCGGTTAGAAGAAGGAGGAGTGAGTCAGCGGTTCCCTTTGTCTGTGCGAAGACTCCGAGGAGTCGGAGGGAGAAAGAGACCCGCACGCCATCGAGCAGACCCACCTCTAGCTCCCGTGAACGGAATGCATTGTAGCTTGTGGCTGCGTCGGGGGTTAGTCTCTATCGCCCATTCTGCAGAACACTGACCCATGCAGTTGTGACACATGCAGCCATGAAAGCCCGCTTCATCGCTAGCCCAGCATACGAGCCAACAAGCCCTAGATTCCGTCTCTGAGTTGCGCTGCACAAAGACTCCTGCAATTTGCCCACGCATCACGCCAAAATGCTCTCTAGGCCCTAGGCTGGGCAGAAGCTCACCCCGGAACCACGCGCCTTCAGCGAGCTTGGCCAAGCCAGCTTCGCTCAGTTTTCGAAGCCAGAAATGGCTGCACTCGGTTGGTGCCCCCCTCTTCGGCGGAGCACCTCTTGAGCCAGACACACCCTCTCAAGATGAACTCCCACATAAGGCTCATAAGGCTCAGCTGAGTCGCAGAGTGCTCTCTGTTGGTCCCGTCGAACCCAAAAGACGTCGCAAAGGCGCTGTCTTTTGGCTGGAATAGGAGATCTTCCAGTCTCGTGATAGTACCAAGTACTGTACCAAGCACCACGACACTGGATGGAAAAGGCTCTTTTCGCGCATCCTTCGCCCCTTGGCAAGCTGTGTCCTGCCCGTCTGCACCTTGGCACCAAGACCCTGACCTGACAGTTGTGAGATCGGCTTCGAAAGTATCATGCCGAAGACCATGGATAGACCTGCAAGTCGGACCAACAGCAGACCTGAGCACACGGAGGATTTGAGGCTGCTGGCAAGCAGAGGCAACACGCGAGCACGTAAACAGAGCGAATGCATGGCTAGGGCCATGGCTCCTCAGCCCGCTGAGAACGGCTACTCGGGTTTCGAAGATTCCGAAACCGGCGACTTCGATCAGGACGCGAATCTTGGTCTCATCGCTCAAGTCTCTCTATCTCTCTGCAGGAGTCAGAAGATGACCAGCGCAGGTCTTGCTGTGCATCGCCGGTACCCTTGGCACACAGGGAAACGCCGCGCTTCACCAATGTAGGCCCTCGACCTGATCTCGATGCCCTAGGAGCGTAGAAATCCTGCGGCGCAGGCTTGATCGGGGAGACGTCCCACGACGGGGCCGAGCACGTGACGGATGAGGTCTTCAATGCTGCATCACACCTTATGGGAGGGATGCTCTCCGTTCTCGGCCAGCCGCTCATAAAAATACCATCCCGGGTACACCGCTCGAATGCTGCAGTCTCTTCCTGAGGCTCGGCTGTCCTAATCACCGGTGCAGCAGCCAACTCGAACCCATGGGGCGTCATCTCGCAACGCGGCTGCAGCTGGAACCCTAAAGCCCTAAAACCCTGAAACCCTTGAGCCCCCCAAACGAACCCACAGGAACCGCCTGCTCCCCCGGCTGCAGGTTTTCCTTGTACGGCGCCTCGCTGATGTTCTTGTTTTTCGCCAGCTTTGCGCCCGGCTCCTCAGAGACTCCGATTCTCCTTGGAGCACTGTCCTTTTGGCGAGTGGCATCAGAGGCACCACGCGATCAAAGGGCCGAAGCCACTCATGGACCTCCTGCGCACTCTGGACTATGTGGCTATCTATTTCTTAATCCCTGGAACGATGGTCCCGGCTGGGTGCCCAGAAGACAGCCCGCACCCTTTCGAGACGTGAGGTTTGCCTCTGAGGTTTGCTTCGTGTGCCTCCACGACACCTGGGTCGGCTGGGTGTTCTTCGGAACCACCTGGGGAATTGCCTTTTTGGGAGCGATGTGCTCAAGAGCTTTGCTTCTCATTTGCGCAGCATCAACGGCTTGGCCCAGCTTGGCTGAATGCAAGGTCTGGTTCCAATCCTTCTGTCCGCTTGAGTTCCCAATGTGGGCGAGTATGACCATGTACGTGCAGGGCTCAGATGCTCAGAGCCTCCTATTTCCCTGAATGCAAGATCCGAAAGCTCCGGAAGCCTCCCTGTGGGACCCTAAACCCTTCAGCTGCTGCCTTGCTTGGTGCAAGGTCACCCTCGGCTGGTTCGGTGCCTTCCTGGCCATCCCTGCCTACAAGTGCATAACCTTCGGAGGCAAGACTGGTGTGTGTATCTATATCTATATCTATATCTATATCTATATCTATATCTATATCTATATCTATATCTATATATATATATATATGTATAGAAAGTGTATGTATGTATGTATGTATGTATGTATGTATGTGTGTGTGTAGATGTGTATGTATATGTATCTGTATATGTGTATGTGTATGTTTGCACACATGCCGATAGATAGATAAATAGCTAGATAGATTAGATAGTGTATCTGTGTGGGCGTATAGGTGTGTATCATCCGCATGACAGCGTGTGTGTTCATGAAGTCTTTCTACCTATGGCACCCTGCTCGAAGTCCAGCACGGAGTGAGGAGCACCAGTTTTTCAGTCGTTTCGAGTAACTTTCCTCGGCAATCTTTAACCGAAATCCCGGTCATCCTGACAACGAATTCTGTTTGCTTACCTTGTCCTGGTCTCCTGTCCGCTGTCAGAGTTGTCAACTCAAGCCTTTGCAAGCCCCAACTGTTCACATGCTCGAGCATTTCGGGTGCTACAACTTCAGTAGATCCTTGCAGTAACCCTTCTTTTCTCATGAATGCTTTACCGCTTAATAGCACTGATTGCATCAGAGTTTTTGAGGGCCAACTTCGTGAAGACGGGCACTTGCACTTTTATGGAAAGGTGCAGGATTCTGAGGGACCGCAGAGAAATCATTAGCGCAAGAAGCTGAGACTGCAACATCTAAATGACCGATTTGCCGAGATTGCATGAAACGAGGACCAGTATCTGGATTATGGGGTCACAGGACATACATGGCAAGGATCGGTTTAGGATTGCACTGCGGATTGAATTGTTGCAAGGAGTGCAGTGCAGTCAGGGTTGGAAAGATCGGAGCACGAATGCAGTCCTGGTGGCATGAATGGGACAAGCTTTGGATGTCCTCAGGTGGGGGTACAGCAGGAAGGAGACTGCGACAACACCAAGAGCAGCAGAAATTGGAAGTTTCAGCCTCCGTAACCATCACTGCATCTGCTAAACCTCTAGCCTTATGATTTTACTCAGTTTGACTCCCGGAGCTGGATCCGACATTCAAGGTTCCACCCTGACGTCTAACGATAAATCTTAATCTTGGAGCCGAAAACGAAGCAAGATGATTCGATCGGATTCGTGTTGATTCGGAAGGCCTCTTGAAGGGTTGCCGGGCTTGCGGGTTGATCTGCCTTCGAGTCCGGCAGCGCTTTCGGTGTCTGTCTGTCACCCTGTGTACCTGCCGGCCCCTGCCTGTCCGTCTGTCCGTCTGTAGGTATGCACGCAACATGTAGTTAGCGTCCCCCTTATATAGGAACCGAAAAGACGGCGGGCCCATATTTAAACGCGAATGCACGGACGGAGCGACAAAGAGAGAGGGAAAAAGGGAGAGGCGGCGAGAGACAGAGGGATCGGTCGCATCGCCTTGAAGCCGAGGCGCGCTGCTGCTGCTGCTCGGGGGTCTGTCCTACACCTTCGGAGGTGTCATCTTCACCATGCAATGCCAGCCACCCTAAAGTAGCAAACAGAGTCGAGGCACAATGCGATTTCAAAAAACAGAAGGGGCAGTGAGGGCATGTCCTTTTTTCCTCTGAGGTCCGAACCCAATCAAGGGAAAATTCGGCTTCCACGAGATCTGGCATGTGCTTCGGCTGGACTGTTGGAAACCAGAGCTTGTCTTGCGGCTTGCCCCTTTGGGGCCCCCATTTGCCCCCGCGCGAAGTCAAGGTTTTCGTTCTTGTCGGAGCCGCATTTCACTACGCTTGCATGCTCTTCTACGTGTTCCCCCACGTGAAATCCGGTTGTGCCCAAGGAGGCTGCACATAATCAATACAACAGTTGTAGCGGCACGAAGAGAAACCGAAATCGCAAGTGTGCGAAGAGAAGACTGCCGCCGAGAAAAGAGAAGTGCGGGGGGCTCTCTTTGAGTGTTTTTTCCATCGCCGTCCAGCTCCTCAAGGCCGTCCTTTGGCCGTTTGTCTCTGCAGCGCTGAGTCGGGGCTCTTGTAGAGAGCCTCTCCCGGGGATCCGGGCGCTGGGTGAACGATGCCTCGGCGACAGCCGGGCTCCTAAAGGAGACTCGGAGACTCTCCGCCGTGCAGCCCTGGTTCTGGGGAACTCTCTGAGTGCGCTACAATCTTTTAGGTGAGACGCCCATGGGCAGCGTTTGGTCCCATCTATGGGAGCCCCAGTGTGGTCAAGGCGCATGGAACTTTAGGGTTTAGGGTTTCGCGGCTTTCCATCTTCATGGCTGCTCTGGCAGGTCACTCTCTGCTCGGTGGAGATGACGAGTCTTCGCTGAATGCCAGGTGCCAGCCTTGGAAGCACAGACCCCGAGGACCCAATCCAGCTTATGGGCCGTGTCGGCAGGTATGACATGGACCTCTTTCCTCAGAAAATCGGCGAGGGGCAGTTTTCGAAGGCGTACGTCTGCTGGAGTAAGGAGGACTCTTCTCAGCGCTACGCCTTGAAGGCCCCCCCCCCTGTAATCCTGGCTGTTCTTCAATGCTTGATAGAGAAGCTCCTTTCCCGGAGGTCTTCACGCCGGATGAGGGCGCCGAGCATGCCACAAACGCCCCAGCCTTGGCCAGCTTGGAAGCTTCAAAGCGCCTCTCCCTCCTCCTTTTTTTAGCACCCCTGAGAAGAGGGCCCCACGGAAATCTATGCCTGTCGAGGAGATCCGGGTGCTCCTCTTGCTGGGTCCCTGCCCAAAGTTGGTTTGTTCAAGTCCTAAAAACAGAGAATCTTTGGGGCGCCTGGTGGCAGGCCAGCACCCTCGAATCATTCGTCTCGTTGACCTCCACAACGAGGCGCGCGGGGGGGGGGGGGGGGG
>CAJNJA010008341.1:0-15507 GCA_905231915.1 Symbiodinium necroappetens
TTAGATGGGCTTGGGGTTTAGATGGGTTTAGGGTTTAGATGGGCTTGGGGTTTAGATGGGCTTAGGGTTTAGATGGGCTTAGGACTTAGACGGGTTTAGGATTTAGACGGGTTTAGGATTTAGACTGGAGCCAGGAAGCAAACTTTCCGCTCGTCGGGCGGTAGCGGCTTGCCAAAGTGTCGATATCTGACATACTGCTCGCGACAGAGGTCCATGCACTGATCCACCTCGTCCGGGCTCTGGAGGTTCAGAGGTAGTGTATGAGCCTTAATAACTAGAATAGGGTTTTGGGGGCTCCTTATTATTATTATAGAAAAATATAACCCCCAAACACAATTCTAATTATTAAGGCCCCTAAATTAGTTGAAACCTAAATTGTCGCTGTAGGTAGTGTCCCGGTAAAGCGCAACTACGCATGTGGGGGGAGGCGGATTGATTTGGTTATCATTCTTCGGGGGCAGCCGCCATAGAGAACACGACGGTGGGTGTTCTGCAATCCCTTATTCCAAGGACCCTTAAACAAGGCACCCACATTAAGCAAACCCTGCAGAAACACACCTGGAGACCCCTCGAAACCTCGTTCATTCACCAAGTTTCCTTGGACCCTACACAGGCTGGTTTTTGGCGGGATACGGTCTCTGCTTCTATGGGCCACATCGAACCTAACCGAACCCACCCCCACCCATTTCCATTCTACACCAGTCAGCTCTTGCGATCATGCAGCTAACCAGCGCACGCTACATCTGCATCTACAGACGGCTCCAACAAGGGAGCAAGGTGAAGCAATCCGGGGATTCTGAACCCCACCCCCCTAAGTAGCCGTAAACTCGCACTGACGGGATGGCCCTCAACTCCCAAACCCCAAAACCTCAAACCAAACACCCCAAGGCTCAACTTCGGGTTCGGGGTCTAGGTTTGAGGCTTTCGGGTTCAGGGCATTCTGAAAACCCCAGCCCCAAAACCCTGGGCGATCTCTGCTTTTCTGTTTGCCTGGTGCCGGAAGGAGGCTCTTGCCGGGTTCGTGCCTTTGTCCCAATCCCTGAGCCCTTGTTTAGGGCAAGTTTAGGGTTTGGGTCTACATCTCGAAGCCAAAACAACCGAAAAGCAAGAGTTCGGGGCATTCGTGCATTTGGGCATTTTGGGCCTGTAAGGCTTTAGGATTTGGCAATTAGGATTTAGGGTGTAGGGTCTAAGGATTTAGGGTTTAGGGCACTGGGGTTTCAGGATGTCATAAAGTTAAAGCTTATCTTTAGGGTCTCCACAGCTTACGAGTTTGTTCTTCGATGCCAAGCCGCTGTTTCTTGTTCACAAGGTCGTGACTCGCTTCCTCCGTTCTCAACATGCTCCATCAGCTCCTGAGATCGGGTTTAAGTCAGTAGGGGTTTAGGGCAGTTTAGGGTTTAGGGTTAAGGCTTAGGGATCCTTGAGAGAAGGATCCCAGACAAAGTAAGGACCCAAAATTTCGAAAGAGGCGTGGGAGAATAGAGCCAGGACCGGTACCTAGCACAAGGCCCTTAAGCCGCCTAAACCCTAAACCCTAAACCCTAAACCTTAAGCCGCCTTAGCTTGGATGGAACAAAAACGCAGATGATCGACTGGCTTATTCATCTGCATAACGAAGGCAGCCACAAATCGGCACAGGCCAGCCGACACCGAATGCGAGCCCAAGGAAAAACCAGTAAGTCCTACTGTCCAAGACATGTGTCCCACATTCCGAACAAACGCTTCTAACAACATGCCAAGCATTGCCGAACAGAGTACCGAAGCAGGAACCACGAAGCGGTAGAAAAACAGCACTCTCACATTAAACACCGACATCCCAAAAGCCTGAATACCTGAACGCCCAAATCCTTAAACCCGACATTCGACCCTTTAACCGCTGCCCTAAACCATAGAACCCCCTAAACCCTAGAACCCTAGAGCCTTAAAGTCTCTTGTCTGAGGCCTGTACCACCCGACAGGTCTTCGGATACTCCTCCAAGCCGAACTCCTTTCGGGAGTTCTTAAGGAGGCCGACGGCCCATAACCCAAATTATGTCTCAAATCACAAGAAGAAGACACATGCGGTACATCCCAAATCATAAGAAGAAGGTATGTCCGAAATCGTAAGAAGGTGCCTTATGCATCTCAAGATAATGCGGACCTGAACGGAGTTGTTTGAGGTTTTCAGAAAACCAAGGTTTGGGTTTTAGCGTTCAGGGTTTAGGGATTGGGGTGTAAGGTTTCGGGTTTAGGGGTTCAGGGTTGTATGGGGCTTGGGGCATGGGTTTAAGGGCTTCAGAAAAGAGACGACGCCCCGTATGGAGCACCCGCATCGACTGTGCTGGAAGCTCGTGAAAAAGGAGCCTTGATGATTTGAACAGAGGTTGAGGATCGTATCGTATAACGAGGAACCCTCATGCTATGCAGGCTTCTATATTACATATCCCCTAAACCCTAAAACCCTAAACCCCCGCAAGTTGATGTCGAAGTACTTCGGCCGGCACTTCTCCATCCTGTCCTCCGGAAACTGCGTGGAGAAACACGGACTAGCATCCAGCTGATCCAGGAAGCGCGCAGAAGCCATGGGCACTACAACTGTTCGTAGTAAGCGCGGTTCGTTCGACAAGCCTCAAACTTGCGTCGCGTAGACTCCAGTCCCCTGGCCACGTGCGCTCGGCAGTTGCCCTGGTCGTCGAGGCATGCCAACAAACAGTCAGATCATGTCTGCCCCCGCCTACCGGTGTATGTGGAGGTGATCTTTTGGGGTTCGGAGCTGGGCTTCTAAATAGGGTGGTAGGATATGGGGGATACGGGCTCGTTTCCTTCTCCGACACCTCGGGCCTTTATGTCGAGCTGCAGGTGGGCTTGTTGCAGCTAGAGCTGCCGGCTGGAGTTCAGAATGTCTTGCATGTTGGGTCCTTGAGTTACGGGCTGGGTGGAGTAAGGATTTAGGGCGTACTACACATGGGATTTTGGGTTGGGTCGTTGAATGTAGATTGTTGTTCAAAGCCGCTTCTGCGTTCCTCAAATTGGTTGAGGGAGTGGGATCCAGTCGGTTTACATAGGGTTTAGGTTTTTGAGCATCCGGCCCTGTTGATACGCACAGTAGTAGTTCAAATCGTGTTGCAATTCTGCCTTTAGGCTCAGTATGTTCCGTGCCCATGTTTGTGAAGACTAGAACTAGGACTATGACTGCTAGGAGCAGCAGCAACAGCAACAACGACAACAACAGCTGCAGCAGCGGGAGGGGGAGGAGGAGCAGGAAGATAGCAATGATCAACAAGTTTTATGGGCATGAAATCTAAACTTTACGCCCGGCGTCCTAAACTCAAAGGTACCGAAAGTCAGCCGTAACCCTAAACCCTAGACCCTAACTCCTGAAACCCCAAACCCCAAACACGAAACCTTACAACCCTCAACCCAGAGCGCTAAGCCTCAAACCCCTAACCCTAAACCCTAAAACCCTCAACCCTAAGCCCTAAACCCCTATCCCCTAAACCCTAAGCCCTCAACCCTAAGCCCAAAACCCCGAAGCCCTCAACCCTAAGCCCTACACCCCAAGGCCCAAAGCCCTACGCCGCATTCTCCTCCTCCTCTTCTTTCTCGCGGTCCACGGCCGCTTGGGAGGGCGCGGCCTGCTTCCGGCGAAACCCCAAAAAGGGTTTAGGGCTTAGGGCTAAGGGGGATCCGGGGTTGGGGGATCTGGGGTTTAGGGTAGGGCTAAGGGGGATCTGGGGTTTAGGACTTAAGGCTAAGGCGGATCTGGGGTTTAGGGTTTTGGGTTAGGGTTCAGAGTTTGGGGTTCAGGGTTTAGGGTTTAGGGTTTACGGTTCAGGGTTTGGGTTTCAGGGTTTAGGGTTTAGGGCTACGGTTCAGGGTTTGGGTTTCAGGTTTTAGGGTTCAGGAATCAGGGAGGGCTTAATTAGGGTTTAGGGTTTAGGGTTCAGGGTTCAGGGTTTGGGGATAAAGGGCTAAGGGTTTAGGGGGGTCAGGGTTTGGGGTCAGGATACTGGAATGTTGATTCGGGGTTAGGCTTTGGGGTTTGGGGCTTGGGGGTTGGGGGTTCAGGGTTCAGGGTTTAGAGTCTATGCTTTAGGAGGTTGGGAGCACTTATAGTCTAGATATTCCTGTGCTTCGTAAGCCGGTTGTGGCCTCGCTAGCTACAGCAACTACAGGTACAGTCGGAGTGATATGGGGTCATCAATACACTTATACTCTCATCCGACCCTAAACTCTAAAACCTAAAGGAGCGCCGTGAACAATCATTACAGAAGTGGTTTGGTGGCGTTCATGATCTAGGATCAACAGGGGGACCCTAAACCCTAAACCCTAAACCCTAAGGGTTTGGGGGGACCCAAAATCCTAAACCCTAAGGGGGGAACCCTAAACCCTAAACCCGTTAATCCGAGGCATTTAAGCCTCTGTCTGTCTTGAATTTGAGGCTGTTTGAGGGGCTCCGGGGAGGTTTTAGGGCTTAGGGCTTAGGGGTTTAGGGTTTAGGGTCAAAATTGCGCTTACACTGAAGGGCTCTTCTGTCAGGGTTCTGGGGAACTTTCTCAGGAAGATGGCCCATCGACTAAAACAGGCGCTGCACCTGCTCGCATGGGCAAGGCGGCATTTGTGCCAGAGTAATGTAGGGGCATTTTATTATAATAAGGACCGCACAAATAGTATTGGTAATTATTTCGGCCCCTATAGTATAACACTCGGCTCGCATCGAGGTTGTCACCGGCCTGGCCGCAAGTGAAGGCCTTCCTGGAAAGAAGCTCTTTGGGTAGCCGGCGAAGCTCACGTGCCAGAAGTTAGAAGCCACGTGCTGCTTGTAGGGACGCATTTGGTTTGCTTTGCCTGGCATGTCCAAAGTAGCTTCGAAAGCAAGTGCGAACCATGTCAGCACCAGTGAGTCCCAGCAAGCTAGGGTTCAGGATTGGGGGACCCTTGGGGGATACAGACCCTCTCCATAAGGTCCCTTTTAAGAGAGCCATAAGTAGGGTTAAGAAGGGTCCCCTTTAAGGGGTCTCCCTCATACTACCTAGGACAATCACAAGGGTTCGGCCGCTGGGTCACAGCAAGGTGCCATCCTGCTCGCCGGTCCACTCAGGTGCACATAGCACATGGTGCCTGCGTCGGTGCCTCTGTCTGTATGTCTACATCTACAGGTTATAGTGCTGAAACCTCTCCATTCATCTGCATAACTAGTCTGTGCGACCTCTTCCTGACTAAATCGTAGACAGATCGGCCTTGTCGCCACCGGTATCCTCATCGACTGTGTCACCTCGGTTTGAGGATTGACAGCTTCGGCCGCACGTCTTTAGGGTCGAAGCGTTTCGTAAATAAAAGTGTCCTGAGCCCTAAACGCCAGCAGATCTTAAGCCATTTTAACACCACCATGGGATTTATGTGGGGGCCTTTAACAACCAGAACAGGCTTCGGGGGTATATTATACTATAACTATAGTAAGGAACCCCGAAATAGTATAGGTAATTATTAAGGCTCCTATAGTAAATGCTGTTTACACCACACAGCCCCGCAAGCCCCGACGACGCGTTCCCAATCCGAGCGACCCACTCCTGGACACTCAAGTCATTGCACCGGGGGTGTAGGGTTTAGGGTTTAGGGGGGTTTAAGGTTGAAGACATCTGCTTGCACAGGGCAAGCCTATAAGCCCTAGACAACATGCTAAGCCCTGCACCCGACGCAAGCCACACGAATTAAGCTTAAATCCCGAACCCTAAACCCTAAACCGCAATCCGCTAGCCCAACCCCTGAACTGAAATCTTCGCCCTACAAGTCAAGCTCGACAGCATCAAATCCTGAACCTTAGACCCCAAACCCGAAAACCCAAACACCCAACACCCTCAATAGCCCTAAAGCACTAGAACTTAAAACCAAGTGCCTGGCCCCTGAAGGCTGAAAAAGCCTCAACCGACAGGTCCCAAATTCTGAAACCTAAACCCTCAACTCAACCCCAAAGCCATCAACCCGGTGTAGGGTTTAGGACCCTAAACTCAATGACGGCCTGGAAACACAAATCTCCCGACATTCAGCCTGAAACAACAAAGGCGAAGCTTCCGGCTTTTGGGGCCTTTAGAGTGGGGTGTGGGTCTTGGGTGTTCCGGGCTACTGTACGGGTCGCCCAAGGCTGGGCACTGAGAGTAAAATACTAACAGCTTACCAGAAGCTGTAGAGCCGTTCGTAGGCACGCTAAACCCTAAACCCTAAATCCCAAATCCTAAACCCTATATCTTAAACCCTAAACCCTGAACTGTTCATTCGGTACTTGGGCCCTTGGATTTCAGGCTTATGGCCATGTATACACTCGATCGAATGTAGAGGCCTTCATAGTTCAACTTGGATTTCGGGGTATGTCATATTATGACTATGTAAGAAAGAACTCTAAATCGGGTTTTATTGCCAAATATTCTGACCCTTTTTTTTGGACCCTAGCCCTTGCCCAAGCACTTGCCGCAAAGTCACCGATGTAGCGGAAAGAAGTTCGTGCAGAAGGCCTTTGGCATGCAAGCAGCGCTCAAGCATGTTCGAGCCCAGCCCCTAAGCCCTAAATCCTAAACCCTAAACCTAAATCCTAAACCCTAAACCCGAAATCCCAAACCCTGAATCCTAAACCCTGAACTCCCTGAACCCTAAACTGAAACGTAGCCCGGTTTAGGCGCGAGAGCTTGGGGGCCTCAGGTTTTGAGGCTTTAGCCATCCAGAACCTTTTAACACCGAAAGCCTTAAAACCTCAACCCTTGAAGGATCCCTTAGAGGAACCCTTGCAGAAACCCTTAAAGGAACCCTTTAAAGGAACCCTTGAAGGATCCCCTTAAAGGAACAAATGCAGGAACCCTAAAATGGTGCCCTTTAAGAGGGACCCTCAGCCCGAAAAACTTCGAGGCTCTAGGGACCTGGTAAAGATGAAGTCTGCGGCACCGCCTCGCTGGCGGGGAGCTGGCATGGCCTTTCGCGACTTCAGCTTTGTGCAGAGATAGGGTTTAGGGTTTAGGGGTTTGGGGGTTTAGGGGTTTAGGGTTTAGGGTTTCGGGGTTTAGGGTTTAGGGTCTTGAAACCCTAAACCCTAAGCTTAACCCTAAACCCTACACCATAAACCCTACACCCCAAACCCTAAACCCTAAGCCCCAAGCCCTAGAACTTGAACCTTACGCCCTAGACCCTAAACCATCCCACGAGGACCGTAGGGCTCTGGGCTGCAGAATCTGTGGGTTGAAAGGTCGTCCGTTTAAGGGTTTAGGGTTTAAGGTTTAGGGTTGAGGGGTTAAGGTTTAGGGTTTAGTAATGATTATAATACATCATAATATGGAACCCTAAGGAATAATGCTGGTAATTATTTAGGCATCCGATGCTACTGCCGGTTTCGCCGGGTCTTCACCGGATCGGCCCTCAAACCCAACAAACGAAACCTGTCGACCCTAGCTCTCGAACCCTGTCTTGGGATGGTTCATGGTAGCTGAAGTTGCGCAGAGCTTTCTGTTTAGACTTCACTACACCCCAAGCCCCTCAACCCAAACAGGGTTTAGGGTTTGGGGTTCAAGGGTTTGGGGTTTTCGGGTTTAGGGTTTAAGGGTTTAGGGACTTCCCTACGCTGACCGCTAAACCCTGCTGCTGCGTCTGGCTCCCACGGCACACAGGACTTTGCTTTGGCCCTGGACGCCCCAAGATATTTTTTCTGATTGCGCACTAGACCCTTCTCCCGAGAAACTTCAGAACCCCTAAACCCTAAACCCTACCCCTAAACCCTACACCCTAAACCCTAACTAAACCCTAAGCCGTGGGTTTCAAGGGGCATCGACTAAATCCTCACCCCCTGAATCGGAGATTTCGGACCCTGAGCCCTTGACCTACTCCATACACGCTGAACTGAACCCTGAACCCCAAAGCCTCACCGACAACCCTGAGCCCTAAGCCCTAAAAACTTGATGTTCTTAATCCTTGTATATAAGCCCACATCCCAAGCACTTTAACCCCTAACCCAAAGCCCTACATCCTAAACGCAGAACCCTTAACCCGGAGACCGAAACCCTAAAAGCAAAGCCCAGTACGCTTTCTCTATACCCTTAGGATTAATTAAGGATTCCCCTGTAAAACCTACTTGACCGACTTCGATCCTAGGGTACTCAGGTCGAAGACCACAGCCTCTGTAGATGTCTAGGTTTAGGGTTTTAGGGTTTAGGGTTTAGGGGTTAGGGTTTTAGGTTTTAGGGTTTAGGTTTTAGGGTTTTGGGGTTTAGGGTTTAGGATTAGATTTTTTGAGCTTCGTGTTAGGATTGAGGCCTTTTGGGTTTACCTGTGGCTCCAATTACCCACTGTCTTCAAGGCTGTGCCCTACAATTAAGGGGTCATAACCGAGTCATAACCTACTCTTCTGTAGGGTTTGGGGTTACAGGCAGGCTTTATGCTGCAGAGTGCATGCAGCGAAAGATGTGGTGGATTGGTTCCGAGAGCGCGCTGCTTGAAATCCCAAATGTGCAGAGTGCAAGTTCATCATCGATCTCTACCTTCATGGCGGCTGTCGGAGGGAAATCCCAAACCACACGGCCTAACTGTCAACCCCGAAACAACCTAAACACCCCCAAAACGGCTGCACACTAAAACCCCGCGCTACCGTCAGAGCCAGAAACCCAGCCTTCAAGAAATCTGGGATGGCTTCCGACTCACCTGCGAGAATCCTAGGGTTAGGGTTCTAGGGTTTATGGTTTCGAGTTGAGGGGTGCAGGGGTTTACGGTTCAGGATTCGGGGTGTTCTGGCGTCGTTTTCGCTTCGATGGCCTTCTGGGTGTTGCTGCTAGGGTTGAAACCCGGACTTTGGGGTTAGGTTGGGGTCTATAGGGGTACAGCCTGGGGTTCAGTGTTCAGGCCGAAGATTGAGCAAGCTATCTGTAATCCGTACACGCCCAAACTGCAAGTGCCAGACCCCAATGCAAATCGCGTACGCCCAGAGATCTGCTTCTATGTCTTGCAGGTGGGATCACGGCTGGTCTTCTTCTGAGATACTAGACTTACTTGCTGAGTTCAGAAGCCAAAAGAGTGTAAACCTCCATGTCCAGTGGATAATATTCTCCGAACCAGTGTAGGCTGTACTCACTCAGCTACGAAGTAGAGCCATCGAAATTCAGAGACTGCCTGTCTACAGGGACTCGAGTAGCGATTCCGCACCGAAGAATCATCAAAACTGCCTGGAACCCAGCCCACAACCCCTTAACAACTTGGGCACTGGGGACTTAACAACCCGCCGAGACTTCGGTGTCTAAAGGGCCCTTGACCCCAGCACATGTCTCCTGGATTCTTGCTTTTCCCTATTTGGGATCATACCGCAGCCCTATATGCCCTAAACTTCTAAAACCCCACAAACCCTCTAAACCCTCCAAACCCTAAACCTAAAAACCCCTACAAACCCTCTAAACCCTAAACCTATAAACCCCTACAAACCCTCTAAACCCTAAACCTAAAAACCCCTACAAACCCTCTAAACCCTAAACCTAAACAACCCGACAAACACTCTAAACCCGAAACCTACAAACCCTACAAACCCTCTAAACCCTAAACCTATATACCCTGTAAGCCCTATAAGTGCCGGGGCACTTTGCCAGGCGTGCGCCGCCCTTGGGGCCGGTCGATCCCAGAGAAAGCCAAGAACTCCAGGCATGGCGACGCCCGGAACTTTTTAGGATTTAGGGCTTAGGGTTTAGGGAGTTTCGGGTTTAGGGAGTTTAGGGAGTTTAGGGTTTAGGGTTTAGGGGTTTAGGTTTAGGGTTTAGGGTTTAGGGTTTAGGGCACAGGTTCCTGTAAGGGTGCCTTTATGCGTTCCTTTTCGGGTTCTGTTATGGGCTCCTTTAAGGGATCCTTTAAGGGTTCTTTTAAAGGTTCCTTTAAGGGTTTAGGTTGTGGTTCGGGCTACGGCGTTATATTAAAACATCGCGCTTCTTGCCGCGTGTAGGGTTTGGGATTGGAGGGCTTTCGGGACTTCGGGCTGGGGGTTTTGAGAGATGTGAAACGTGTCTTTAACTCCTACACTGAAGGATCTCTTGTTAAGGGAGACTACGTATGGGAGGTAGGACTAGCGGGACGCTTGGGGCTATAGACCCTCTCCATAAGGTCCCTTTTTTTTGAGAGCCAGAAGTAGGGTTGAGAAGGGTCCCCTTTAAAGGGGGTTCTCCCCAAATACTACCTAGGACGTAAGGAATACTCAGTGGTTGATGGAGCTTGAAGTCGGCTCTAGCGGTTTAGGGGTCCAGTGCTGAGCGTCTGAGGGTTTTAGTGTGTGAAGGTAGGGGGTTCGGGGTTCCCGGAATGAGCATGCAGGATTAAGGAGTTGAGGTTTAGGGCTCTAGGAATTAAGGTGCCGGGCAAAGGCCTAAGTATTAAGGGCTCCACTTTTGGCTTGGGCTTCCGGATTTACTAGGGTTGCACAAACAGCTTGTGTCCTCAGCCCACTGTGTTGTTCGTGCAATCTGTGCTTTCGCACAAGCTGCTTGAACCGTGGCGCATGTCGAGTGACAACTCTGCAAGGTCAACGAGGGATCGAGATCATCAAAGCATTAGGGCCATTAGGGTGCTGGTTTTGGATTCAGGGTTCGGGGTTGAAGCTGTTCAGGTGTAAGGGTGCTTGGTGTCGACTTCAGAATCACCCGAAACACCGAACCCTGGAATAAAGCAGAGAGCTAGACACAGCATGCGGTCTTGGGGTAATTGTGATAGCTTGGGACAGAGGAACCCAACGTAGCCCAGCCTTCCCTGATCGCTTCTCCCGGACTCTGAAACTTCAACCCTAAACCTTCAAACCGAGGTCCTCCATCAGGAACCCTAAACTCCAAACCCCCCCAAGCTGAACCCTAAAACCCTGAAACCCCGAAACCCTGAACCCTCAAACCCTCAAACCCTAAACCCTTAAACCTTCAAACCCTAAACCCCTAAACCCTCAAACCCTAAACCCTCAACCCTCAGACCCTATACCCTGAACCCTAGACCTGATACCCTGTATACTCTCAATCCATCACGAACCCCGCCTTCAGTCCAAACCCTAAGCACTAGAACCCTGAAACAACAAAACCGTAACCCTAAAGCCCTAAACCCTAAAAACCTAAACCCTAAAATCCTAAACCCTAATTTTAAAATCCTAAACCCTAAAATCCTAAACCCTAAAAGAAACCCCTAGGATCCCTCAAAGGAACCCTTCAATGAAGCCTTAAAGGAAACCTTAAAGGATCCCTTACAGGGATCCTTGAAGGATCCCTTAAAGGATCCTTTAAAGGAATCCGAATCCTTAAAGAAACCCTTAAGGGAACCCTTAAAGGAACCCTTAACGGAACCCTTAAAGCAATCCTTAAAAAGGATCACTTACAAGCGATCCTAGATGCCCCTAATCCTGCGCTGGGAACTTCTTGGTCTCTGACGGCCTTCTGCGCGCTGCGCCAGCGGATAAAGTTGTTCAGGTTCCTTCCATACAGGGGTCGTAGGGTTTTGGGGTTCAGGGTTTTGGGGTTATAAGGTTTTAGGGTTTAGGGCTGTAGGGCTTTTAGGGTTTAGGGTTGCAGGGTTTAGGGTTTTAGGGTTTAGGTTCCCTCCATACGGGTGGTTGTCCAAATTTGGGCTCCCAAACTATAGGCTGCCGCAGTACGGCTGATGATATGAATCCTGCATTACCCGTAACAAGGAATATACCATAATTCCCATAGCTTAGGGTCCTTAGCGTAATGCAGGATTCATATCATCAACAGCAAGAGTCGAATTATTTGGGGTTCTTCAAAGGGACCAAGGGGACTATGATTGTGACAGGTACCCAAGACAGGGTTTAGAAGGGTGCGAGGGGTCAATGGTTTAGGGATTCAAGGGTTTAGGGTATAGGGGCTTAGGGTTTAGGGTTTAAGGGCTTATGGTTGAGGGTTTGGGGTTTAGGGTCCCTAAACCCTAAACCCTAAACCGATACAGATGCAGGCAAAAGACCAAAGGGTTTGGCACTGGAGAGCTCACGGGGTGTAGGCTTGGCACGAAAGTAGGGTCATGCACGAAGATCTGCTATGGTTGTGAGCACCGCTTTCGTTTCGAGAGTTGGGTTCCGAATCTGGCTGACAGAAGCCCCCATGGTTGAAGGTCAAATTAGGAGTTAGGAGTAGGGGGACTGTTGGGGATATAGACTCAATAAGGTCCCTTATAAGAGAGCCAGATGTAGGGTTCAGAAGGATCCTCTTCATGGCCTAATGCTTCCTACAACAAATACAGGAACCAAAGATCGTCTGCCGTTTCTTGGGCAACCGACCATCTTCCTACGTGGGAGGTCTTGGGCCTTAGGTGGAGACCAGGTCATGCTTGCTGCATACGGCTGTAGGTTTTGAGGGATTCGGGCTTAAGGCTTGGTGTGCCGAATACATCAAGAACCCGGGTAAAAACCCAATACAACGAACTTGAACAGGTCCGCCCAAAGCCGCGCCGGTCCTCTGCACACGCTGGGCCTCCGGATGCTCCTCTCAAGGCTAAATCTATGATACTTCGCAAGGAACGGGGCATGCAGCGCGGGTTTGGGGCATATAACTTCAGGGTTCACAGTACAGCGATTTTCATGAAGGTGCGGAGTATGCGCCACTCGCTCCTTCGAGACGGGCTTGGCTCGAGGCCCTCGCGCTTTTGTGAGCCAGTCGGCCTTTCCACTCAAGAGACGGCTCCGCAAAGGCGGAGCCTGGTGCTTCGGCGGAGTAGCTTGAGGATGAGACATGCCCTAAACCCTAAACCCTAAGCCCTAAGAGACGCATTGAGCGACCATCATCGGGCATCTAAGAACTTCTCGTGGTGCGATGACCAAGGCCGCCACGGCTGCTTGCTGAGCAACGATGTTATGGGGCCATACCGTACACAAAGAAGGTCGTCATGGCCTCAAGCTCCCTGTGCTGCAGCTCCGCTCGGAGTGCCTCGTCCCCTTTTCTGCGCTGTAAGGTTTAGGGTTTATAGGATTTAGGGAGCACCGAAAGGTTGTTGCGCAGTGGACCGACCCCATGTTTTCTGAAAGAGGCGCTCTCGTTGCGTGCAGAGGCGCTGCAGCGTGTTCTTTACTTCCAGTAACAGCTTTTGGGCCCTGGCGGTGGCTTGGCGCTGCAAACTTTTCTCGCTCGGCACTCTCTTCCCCCGCTCGTCGTCTCGCTTCTCTCCAGCAGTTCGTTTCCTCGGCCCTTAGCTGCTTCTGCTGCCTTCTTTCTTGTCGGCGCTGCGGCTCCTGCTCCTTGTCTCGTCGGTGCGCGTCTCGAGGCGTTTGGCCTCGGACGGCTTCCGGCGTGCCCTGCTTACCCAGAGAGCCCAATACCCCTTAATTAAGGAATATACCTTAAATTATGGGGGCCTTAACATTATGATTTAAGGTATATTCCTTAATTAAGGGGTATTGGGCTCTCTGGGTATCTGGCACGCACCTGCCGATAGGCGGAGCGCAGCTCCGCTTCTGCTGCAGAGCCGCTCACATTCAAGGCTTCACAAAAAAAGATGGCATGGCCAAGGTGCCATGAAGGCGCAGCCTCCAGTCTAAGTGGACAGTGCTTGGAGCTTAGACTTTCGGCTATGAGGACTTGCGTTTCGGCAAAACCGCGTGTGATTATGGGCTTGTGCAGTAGGAAGTCGCAGCACAGGTTGATACGAAGCCAGACTTTCTGAATCGGTGCGTGTGCTGACTGTAGCCAGCGCCGGGCGAATTCGGATAGGCGTCACAGAAGAAAGGCAACTCTGGAGCCCCCACGGCGAAACCGCCCTGCACACTACTAACATCCCAAATCCTGAGCCCTTTAGGGTTTAGGGATAAGAGGCTCCTTCCCGAAAGCCGCAGCATAGCCCACGACAGCTCGCCGGAGAAGGGCCTCGAGCCATCTGGGTTTGCACGGGTGCTGGACTGTGAATTTCATATTCGTGCATCTTACATTGTATATTTTATTACATTATTGTTATGTATGTTCATATTATCTTATATTACGCTATCTTATCTTATCTTACCTTATCTTATGCTATCTTCTGTTAGCTTATCTTATCTTATCTTACAATAAATTGCAGTGCATTACATTACGTTATGGTATGTTGTTTATCTCACATCATAGTGTATTCTATTGTATTACATTACATTACATTGTATTATGTTATATATATATATATCAGTGTAAGAAGGTCGGGTATGAGAGGCTAAGGTTTGGGAAACAGCACGGCATCAAGCCACGCCAGGGGGATCCGGGTACCTTGTCCCTAAACCCGAAACCCTATAACGCAAACCCCCAAGCTTCCTCTGCCCACAACCTCAATGAACCCAAAGACACATTACTAGCTTATTCAGTGCTGCCTGAACCCTCGGTCGCAGCAGCGCCCCATGCAAATGGTTAGCGGCACTCTCGGCAGTTTAGGGTTTAGGGCCCTGCTCCTTATCTGTCCGGAACCACGCAGCGCATGGAACACCATAGTAGCCCTTTGCAGGAACCCTTGAAAGGAACCGTGAATTGAAAAGACAGAGTTGCCCTTTAAAGGAACCCTTGAAAGGAACCGTGAATTCCACAGACAGAGTTACCCTTTACAGGACCCTTGAAAGGAACCGTGAATTAAAAAGGCAGAGTTACCCTTGAAAGGAACCGTGAATTCAAAAGATAGAGTTAGCCTTTAAAGGAACCCTTGAAAGGAACGAAGGCAGAGTTGCCCCTTAAAGGAACCCTTGAAAGGAACCGTGACTCCAAAAGATAGAGTTAGCCTTCAAAGGAACCGTCGGAAGGAACCGTGAATTAATAAGACAGAGTTACCCTTTAAAGGAACCCTTGAAAGGAGCCGTGAATTCAATAGATAGAGTTACCCTTAAAGGAACCCTTGAAAGGAACCTTGAATTCATAAGACAGAGTTGCCCTTTACGGGAATCGTGAATTAAAATGACAGAGTTACCCTTTAAAGGAACCCTTGAAAGGAACGGTGAATTTAAAAAGACAGAGTTACCCCCTATAGGAACCCTTGAAAGGAACCGTGACTTCAAAAGATAGAGTTACCCTTTAAAGGAGCCCAGAAGGAACCGTGAATTTATAAGACAGAGTTACCCTTGAAAGGAACCCTTGAAAGGAACCTTGAATTAAGAAGACAGAATTACCCTTTAAAGGAACCGTTGAAAGGAACCTTGAATTAAAAGACAGAGTTACCCTTTAAAGGAACCCTTGAAAGGAACCGTGACTTCAAAAGATAGAGTTACCCTTGAAAGGAACCGTTGAAAGGAACCGTGAATTTATAAGACAGAGTTACCCTTGAAAGGAACCCTTGAAAGGAACCTTGAATTAAGAAGACAGAATTACCCTTTAAAGGAACCGTTGAAAGGAACCGTGAATTAAAAGACAGAGTTACCTTTAAAGGAACCCTTCAAGGGTAGCCTCAGCCTCGGGTAGCACGGCGCTGTGCCGCTCCTTCGGAAGCTGCTTCAGCAGCACGGCGAGGTTCCTGACCTGGTTGGGAAGGTTCGTGGTACAGTGGGGCGGTACTAGCAGTGGTGGTGGTGGTGCTAGTGGTGGTGGTGCT
>CAJNJA010008342.1:0-42090 GCA_905231915.1 Symbiodinium necroappetens
CGCCGCCTCTCTCCTCAAGTGGCCCTATCTCGTTAGGGTCGCGAAGTGCCGCCATTGCTGCTCATCGCGGAGGAGAAGAACACCGCTCTACTTCCCCACCGCCCTTGACGAAGAGATGGGTGCGCAACGGTCCCGGAGGGCAACTCCGCGCCCTTCCTTCTGCACTTTGCCAACAGCGCCTTCCAGGGGATCGGCAACCCTACTCAACTCTTTTGTGCCGGGGCCGTTTCCCGACTACGTGTACCATGATCGGCCCCTACCTCAAGGTCACGGTCGTGACAGTGGCAACCCGGCAGAGATAGGCAAGTTCACCCTACGAGACCACCGCAAACAAGAGCGAGCAGCGGGTACGTGGAGTAAAGACCAACAAAGAGGGGGGCCACCCCCAAGAGGAACGGACTGCTCACCACTTCCACGGCGACGTCGACGACACGAAGGGGGAGAGCCCTACGGTGAGCAGTGAACAGCGAGAGAGGCCGCTCTTTTTGTTTCAAGGGGGAAACCCAGAACGTACTTCCAGCTGTGACTTTCAATGCGAAACAGCTGCCAAGGGTTGAGCCGGCATGCATGCTTTAGCCCATTTCTCTCCGTACAGCTTTTCTCTCCATCCAAGGATTGCTTTTGCCGCAGGGGACACCCCCTGAACCCCCAACTTTTTAGACTTTTTCCTGACGGGCCGCTGAGCCATTCCATCCACATCGAGCCGTGCCCCCGCTCCGGGGCGAATCCTGTACCTTATTTCTGTACCATATAGAGTATCATGAATGCTCGCTTTTCTACAATTCGAGTTGCCGGCCAACTTTTCCTTTTCTGCTCGCCTGCTAGGGGACTCCCATTCGAACCCTTTTCTGTTCAGGTTGCTTTGACTTCGGTAGGTTCTCCTGGTGGTTTGGGTCCTTTTTGATTCGGGGAGCCATACCCTAGGAACGGGCTGCACTTTTACTTCTCGGCATAAACCGATGCCACGACAGAACTCCACTCTTTTGCCACCTTCCGGGGACATGTACCTCGAACTCTCTGTTGCCTACCTGTTTCGTAGTCTTGTAGTCTACTGTTGCCTGTTTGTTTCGCTGTTCTTGCGACATGTTCCCTACAACAAGTGGCCGTGTGGAGACTGCTTTCTCAACCATTGAACCCAGAGGCCTTGGTTGTGTCTTGTGCGTCTCTCCGCCTCCCTCCGCAACTGTCGGGGGCGCACTAGCGCGCGGGTTAGGGGAGCAATCCCCTGGCCCATAACCCTAACGAAAGAAAGATAATTCTCTAAGGGGCAACCCTCGGCCGTAGCCCTGGTGAAAGAAAGATAGAGAATTATGTGGTACCTCCCCCCGGAACTGCCGACCGTGTCAAACCAGCTTTTCCGGCAGGTCCGGGTATTGCATCTCTCAAAGACGACCGAAACCAAATCCAATTTTCAATAGAACGTGCCAATCCTTACTATCGGGGGGCCAATCAGGCTGATGTATGTTATTATATTAACCCTCAGGTCGATATGGGAGTTTATAGGGGAGGTATAACGGGGTTACTGACCGACATAGCATTGCAATCATACAAACTAAAATGCGAAGCTATGGGGCATCTTTTTTTGGGTGAACATGAAATAGAAAACTACTGTCACCATTGGGGCCAATGCAAGGTCTAATGGCAGGGTTCGACTTGGGGATACTGTTGTTAGGAAGAGGAGTCAGTCAAGGCTGACGGTCATTCATACGTATTGCTGGGGTTTTGATCTGAAACTACAGTGAAGGCTACCTTGGGAGTTAATACTCGGGCCCGTACTGAGCTTCGGATATTCAGACACAAAGGTGGGTCTGGGGGATGGGGGGAATACGCACAGCGCAACTGAAAATGTTACAAGCCAAGAGTCTCCCGCTGCATTGCTGTACTGTACGATATGTGATGTCGTGTCTTCTACTGTGTGTCTTGGTCCTTGTACGCGAGGGCCCTAATCCGAGCCTCTAAATGGTAGGGGCCCCCCCCCCAGCATTGAAAATGAGGCGTCGCATTAACAGAAGATCATTTCTTGGGTCTTCGGGGCTCTTTGGACTATTAAAAATAGTAGGAATGTATTGAATCTCGAGTACAAAGCCATTGGAAAAGGCTTGGTGCATGGAGAAAACCTCCACTGGGGCTCTTTGGACTCTATTAAAAAGGAGTAGAGCTGTGAAGCGCTGGAGCCTCAAACTACAGATCTCGAAGCAGATCCCTGAGGCATCCGAATCGCAGGTGCCAAATCGGAGTAAATCTGAAGCTTGCACTTCCTGAAATTTTGGAGCTCCGAAATAATTTTCTTTAAATGTGGTACCTTTTCCCCAGACGAAATCCCTCCGCCTTCTAAACTCCTCTTCGAACCCAAATCCGGCCCGGAAAATTTTCTTTAAGTGTGAACCCGTTTATAAACCAGATGCTCGGATTAGTTTCGTGATTCTTCTCTACACACCTGCCATTGGGCAGCCTGCTTTGCAGAGAGTCCTGGTCTGCAGGTGTTCACTACCTGCGATGTCACCCTTCCGAAGACAGCGCCTTGCCGCTGCTTCTCTGGGCTTGTCATATGGTGCCGGGTCATTACATGGCTGTGTGATTGGCTGTCGTTGACGGCCGAGTTCCGGCTGGGACGGACAAAGATAGTGGCGTGACGGTTGGTTTTCTCTGGTCCCAGGGTATCCCGAGATTGCTCCAGCTGCAGTCGAGGGTTCCAGCTAAGGCAGCGCTGCTGAACTTCACAGGCACAACACAGACGGATATTGATGCCTGCTTTTGGTGGATCTTGGTGATGTAAGGCCTTGGGCCCTTCTGCCGGCTGAGTTTGGGTTCCAAAGCCTGCAGGTGTTTGGTTCGGGGCTCGGGGTCGGGGGTCGGTTTGGAAAGCGTGAGGGTTGTTTTTTGAAGCAGTTGGCATTTGCGTGTTGTGGCACTTGTAGAGGCAAGTTGAACTCCAGCGGCAGCTAAGAACTACTGTGACCCAGCCCGACGGAGGCACCAGCCCGAAGCCCGAAGTTTGAGCAACTCTTCCGCTAGGCGGACTCTTGTTCACTGTGGGCGGGTTCGTCTTGCGGCTTGGCAGAGAACACCAAAGCGACAAGCGGGTGATGACACAGGCATGTCGCGAGGCAGGATGCCACCGGCCGCACCCTAGTGAACGCCAAACCCTGCTCTAACACCCAGCTTGCGACGGCTTGATGCGCTGTAGTAAACCCCCAGCCCGTTCTTGTTTTGGAATCCCGCACCCTGAACAACGTATGCAACATAAAACCTAAACCGGAGCAGAGGTTCTGGCCCCACCAGGGGGCACAGAGCAACTTACTCTTCGCCGTCGGCTCGGTCCTCTACACCGTGGCGAGCAGCCTCTCAGCGCCTCCCTTGCAACGAAAGACTTTGAAAGATTCGTGGGAAAGAGCAGGCTAAAGAGCAGTAATCACAGTATGCAGTCTTTTGTGTGAGTGTTCATCTGGGTGCACGGTCTTGGGGCGTCAGATAGAAAGAAAAGGTTCAACATCGGCCACCGTCACCCTGTATGGCATTCGCTTTTCTTGTCCTCTCATTGTCCTTGAGAGCCCATATCTTCGGCATGGCGGCCGTTTGTTGCATCCTCTCCATGTTTTCATCTTAGTAGAGCCCCTGTCCCTTAAGCTGAGGTGATTATGTGGAAGGACTGAGCCCTGGCCTTGTCTGAGGGTGTTACTCGAGTTTCACACATTGAAAGCTCCCCGGCCTCTGCCCTGGCGGCTCTCCTTTCTCAGGGTCCCTTCCGAGCCACCGCGCTGTCGTGCCGCGGCGCGAAACTTTGGGCCATGGCTGGCACAGCGTCTGCTTCCGGCTTGGGGGACTTGTTGGTACGAGGTGTTGCAATCCGCGGAGACCGACGTGGGTCTCCGTCTCCGTCTCGGGCATCCCCAGCATCCGAGCCTGCTGAGCCAGGGGCTGAGCCAGGGGCTGAGCCAGGGGCTTCGCCGGCTCAGGTGGGCAACTTTGGAGGCTGGTTCCGCATCTTCTCTCCTGGCTTTGCGCACACCCTTTTCATGTGCGAGGACCCCGAGATCACCACGACGCAGATCCATGTCGCAAGCTTTTGGGATGAAGAATTCGACTACACGGACACCGTCCGATGGCAGAAGCGCATTCTGCGCTGCACTCCAGCCCTCGGCCCGTATGCTGGCAAAGAACAGCGCTTCGAGTGTGACGAGCACCCGGATCAGGTGAAATGGGCCGGACAGAGCCGCCTCTCTTGCGAGCGATGCGGGGCGGGCGAGGAGGGCCGCACAGGACTGGTGAGGAGCTGCCTGAAGCTCCTACTTAGCCAAGACGGCGCCCAAGGGCGCGCTGCCCCGGAGGCGCTGGCGCGGGCCGCGCTGCTCCCCGGCGCCGAAGGCATCGCCCGAGGCCTCGGTTGGCGCCAGGACCTGAAGCAGGTGGCCGGTCGAGTGCAAGCCTTCCTGACCGGCCACGTACATGTCGAGGTGCAGAGTTTGGGGGGTGGCGCCAGTGTGCAGTTCCAGCTCCCCGAAAATGCGAGCTGTGCCGAGCTCTACCATGCCACTGCCGCCGCCTTCTTTCAGGGTGGACACGCGCAGGTGACTCAGGAGGATTTCCTGCTATCGACGAGGGATGGTTCGGCGCTTCTGGATGCCTCGCCGAACGTGGCCATGGATCAGCCCGCATTGAGGAGTGCGCCGGAAGGCCGGCAGCTGCTTCTGATCAAGGAGCTGAGACAAATGGCGCAAGACGCCACCAAACCGGAGGACTTTCCATCGTCTGTGCCAGTGATTGTGCATGATATTTCCGGGGCACTTCTGGCCGAGATGCTTCTGCCCGGCGATGTGGCAGCAGCCGACTGCAAAGCCAAGCTTCGTAAACTGCTCTCGCGCCACGAGCCGGACGAGTGTATGCATCTGGTGACGGAGAACGGCCAACATTGGCAGGATGCAGAGATGCTGGCACACGTGCTTGGCCAAGCAAAGATGTCGCGCTTGACGCTCGTTTGGGCCTCAGCCTTCCAATACGTCGTCGTGCCGTTGGCCAGCGAGGCTCGTGTTCTCGCTGGGCGCGGGGTCTTCGGGTCACCAGCCGAGCTGCCGGCGCGAGAGCCCGGCATGAGCCGCGTGGGCTTCCCGCTGAAGCGTGGCACAGGCCCTGGCGCTGAAAGTCGGGCTGCCCGGAAGCTTCGGGCTGTGCGAGCAGCACACGGCATCGCGGCGCCGGCGGACGTGCGGAAGCTGGTGGAGGTCCTGCCCGAGCTAGACGGCGAGGATGATGCCTCAAGTCCGGGCCCTGCACTGCACGTCTTCGAACTGGGCCCAGAAGTGGCGCGGATGATGGCAAACCTCACCTCGGACGGGAATCAAGCGGGTGGCTCCTACTACCCGGTTGTGGTCCCTGCCCAGGCCAGTAGCTGCATCCTTAGGTCCTTCCTCGCAGAGTGCCTTTGCAACTCTTCTGGGACATCGAGCCGCCTCGCTATCTTCGGGGAGAAGTTCGAGGCCGTCGGCTTCAGAGACTTGCGGCACTACTTGCAGACGTGGCCTGATACAAAGGGTTTCACACTGAGCAAGTAGCCGCGGACAGAAACAGCGAAGCTCTTGACTTTCCAATAGCTTTCATAGCGCCCGGCTATCTCTTACTGGGGGGTTGTGTTACGTCGTACCGCGCTGTGTGAAGTCATACGTTCGTGCGTGGACACTGGGGGGGAAGCCATTCTGAACAAGTCCCGGCAATCGGTACAGCGACACAGCTGGGTCGCACCATGTCTTTTGGATCCCACCCCAGACTGGGGGGAAGCACCCGGGCAGGCGCCATCACCGAGTGTCTACTTGGCGATTGGTGATCACGTTGATTCGGGATTGTTGAGGTTTGGTACTGAAGCTGAATTTACAGCAATTCACACGGAGACTTCTTGTTTCTGTATCACTGGGTGCTTGCTGGGTGCTGGAAATATCGAGCGTCTACACGGGGAATGGCTTGTTTTGATTTGCTGCTTGATGCGATGTCGCTGATGTGTTTTTGGAGCGGGTGCTTGCTAAATTGAGCGTCTACATGGGGAATGGCGGGTTTTGCTGTGCTGTTTGCTGCGATTAGACAGCTGTGTTCCGGACAGTAAATTCCTAAGAAAGCCTGCGCACGGCACTCGAAATCCTAAGTTGACGTCTGTGCCGGGAACGTGCTAGGAAGCGCCTGGATGTGCAGCTCTGCTTGTGGTGTGACTTCACACGCCCTAGTGTAACTTCACGCGCTCCTGCGTGACCATGCGGTGTGGCGACCTCACGCGCATAACGCTACCCCTTGTAGGACGACGGACCTGGACTTATCTTGCACCTCAAGCTCAAACGATATAGCTACGACATCTCCGGGTGCCCGAGGCCCCAACCGGCCCTGGCTTGGGAGATAGTAACCCGGATAATGTAACCTTGAAAGGAGCCCTGTAATGGAGCCCCTTTCAGGGGCCCTTCAAAAATGAACTTGGGATGTTTCGAAGCCGACTCCTGGCAGGACGAGCAGTTCGGTCTGGCGTACCTCGCCGCGCTCAACCACATGGGGGGCCAGGACCCTTTGAGCGATTCTCACGGGGTTCCGGTAGATCTCAGAGTACGGACATGGTGGATCATATTGCATTTTTTCTTTTTCATGTCCTCACATTCCCGCCTTACCTCTCTCTGCCTTTCGAGTGCTTGAATCTCGATTGCGATGCGAAAGCAGCTGGACTCACAGATCGAGCTTCCTAAGCGAAAGAGCGGCTCCGGCCTGTCACAACTCTACAACTTCCCGGCTACCAAGCAGTGCCCATGCGGTCCCCGCCGCGAGTCGGTTTCTGATCCGTCGGAGGCGCGAGGCTCCTCCTTCATCCATAGCAACACGCCGCCGGAGTCCCGCACCTTCTCGGCTCCTCAGCTGCAATGGGTGGTGGTGCCGCCGTCAGGCTTCCGCATGTTCTGGTGTTGGTCAAGAAAACCTCGGGTTTTCGCATCTTACGAGTTGAGTTCCTCCATGTTGGTGCTGGGGCCTCTCGGAGCTTCGAGCCCCAAGCACCAGAACTCCCTGCAGGTCGCAAAAAGCTTTGAGCAGGCTCTTGCAAGGCCAAGGGGCCACTGCAAGCTTTGTACTGTCCTTGCCAGGCCTTTGGGAAACTGCCCACGCAAACTCTGCATCTTTAAGCTTCATCCTGAAAAACACGGCCGTCGCGATTTGTTCACTTCCTACCGAAGAATGCCTGCAGCGAGTGAAAGACTAAGGTGCGCGGCATTGTCTTCATTCACCTCTACTGCATCGTCTCCGTTGTTGTGCCGTGGCAGAAGCTTGTGCGGCTTGGGCTCGCTGGAACCACACTGGCCATTCCGTCCTAGCCGATGGACCTGAAAGAGCCGAGGCCGTCATGAACTTTTGCTTGGCCCTCAACCACTTCATGGCGTTGCCGGCCGTAGACACCTTGGCCCGTGCCGGCAATGCCTCGTGGCCAAGTTAGTCTTGGTGAGGAGAACGGACAAGAAGACTTCCGGTCTTGTCGGCAAAGCTTCAGACTTCGCTGTCTGGTTCCTATTCATGCAGGCAGACAGCAGCTTTTTGCGATTGCGCGAGCAGCACGCTAGCAGCCTGCTTGTGTATGCCCGGAAACTACAGTTTGTTGCACTCCGCATACATACATCCATCCATCCATCCGTGCATGCACACACATACTCACGTGCACGCTTCCAGCTTCATGTGCATATACGCGTATAAATGCGCAGGTCTATCTGTTGTTTCCGTGTGCGTACCCGTGCGCACACCCTGTCTCGACCTTCGCCCTCGTAGAGCCTACTAGTCAAGGCCCGAGCCCCTTTCAATCAGTGATCTCGCAACCAGGAATTCCTGCCTTTCCTGTGGCTGCACATCGTCCTGCTCATCCATTCTGCAGTCGTCAAGACGCCGAAGACACAACCCTTCCACGTGGCTGTGCGAGATCCAGTTGGGGTTCGACACGGTTCGGCCGCAGGATTCTGGGTAGGGGGTGTGTGCCAAAGGCAATAACGGTTGTAAACTTAAACGAAGTGCTTCCCTGCAACTGCAACCACGAGGCAGTGCTCATGGCCATGCGGTGTGTTACCGTCGCATCACGTCGGCATGCAGATTTCCAGGGTGCCGCGGCCGTGTGGCTGACTTGGAAGCCTTCAGACATGTGTGGAACAAGGCCGTGACAGAATCATTCAGGGCTTTGGTATCGATTATGCTGTGGTCGTGGCCGTGCACTTCCGATGTATGTTTGCAGCTCCGTCCATGATGAATCTCCAAAGCGAGCCAAAAGAACTGAGCGGTGATCCAGCTCTTGGATGAAGTTTTGGGGCTTGGATCGGAAAGTTCGGATTCTCATCCTCGAAGGGAAAAAAGAACAGTATTTTTCATCCCTCGAGGTGATCATGGTCATGGCTGTGGCAACGTTCGTGGCAGGCGCACCGGTATTGGAACGGTTTCCCCCCAGAACCCGATGATTCCGGGGATGTGTAGGCCCCTGCGAAGCAATTCGTAGGCCCCTGCGAAGCAATTTCTCGCTTGGCTAGTCCCAGAGTGAGCGGCGACACCCTGACATGAAACGCTCCGAACTTCAAGGCCTTACTTTATGGAAGCTACACCCACAAGCCCTCAGTGTGAGAGGTCTCATGCACCCGCCGCCGCCCCCGCTGGACTCAGTGGACCCCCCGCGGCTACGTGCTCCCTGGCGCCGCTGGGAGGGGGGCGAAGCTTCGAGAACATTGGCAGTCGCTTGCAGTGCTTTTTGGGTAAGCCAATACGAAGGGAAGTGCAACATGTATTCCAGGCTTTCCGTATATACGTGTATGTGCGCACACGCATACATGGATTGTGGGGCAAGGGCCCATCAGACAGGCAGTACTAGAGATCGAGAGAGAGCAGGAGAGAGAACACTGTGCTGTGTTGATGTGTTTTCCTCGGTACCACCAGTAAAGCCTACGTAGCCCTGCTTCCGTTCTTTCGGGGGGGAGGGAGATACCTCCCACTCATGCCCGCAGAAGAAAGGAAACAGAGAACAAGGCAGGCAGACAGACAGACAGACATAGAAAGACAGAGCCTCCAGCCGACAACCGAACTACTTATCAGCAAAACCCAGCATTCCTGAAGCTTCCTAAGAGCTCAGGACAGTCCGGAGCTTCATGACCTGATGTACCCATGGTGAAGGCACTGCTCTCGGCTGTCTCACTCTGGCCTTGCAGTCAACCGCCGAGGGGCGGTGGCTTTGGATTCTCCCACACGCATGCACTGGGCACCGTTGAACTTTACTTACGAGATGCCGAAGAGACTAGGGCAAGTCCGAGTTGTGATCATGCAGCTTGAGATATAGCTAGAGTAGGTCTGTGGCCAGCTCCAGAGCCTGCTCACTTCTACGGTTCCGCAAGATGCTGTTCAGCATTCTAAAGGAAAGTTGAAACTACAAAACCCGCCTCGCAAAACCAAAGCAAGACAAAACAAGCGTTCAAGGGTGGAGGTGTTTGCATCAACCTAGCTCTCGCAGTAGCTTTGCAGCTCGCGGCCTTGGGGGGGTTGCTTTCTACCATGAAGACTGGTCACATCTTCCGCTGCCACTGTGACGTGTGTGAGTAAGCCATGAAGGTCTTGTCCGCTCGGAAAGAGCAACCTCCAAGGATCTTTTGCCAGAGTTTGCCGAAGGCAAGATCACAGTGATGCCACCGCAGCCTGCACGTCCGCCATGAATCCTTGAACACATGGGCACCGAGTTCCAAATCTCGTCCGAATCACATTGCAATGGGCCCACAGGATTCTCTGACGGGAGCAGGCATGTGGCTTGCGGACGCCTGCTGAGTACAAAGAGATCTTCTTGCAGTTTCGAAGTATTCCGGAAGGGATTAGTTTGCCCGCTCGACTTCGGATGGTGATGATCCTGGTTAGTCTTGTAATTCTTATTGCAACGAAAGCACTACGCAGCAGCAGTCTTTTGATTGTCGCGACCGCGGCCAAATGGCCCGAACCTCTTACTTGTAGCGGGGCTCTGCTTGAGGCTATAAAATACGGGTTTCTTTCGCGTGCGCTATGGTTTGAAGTTGGACTTGTGAAGGGCAAGAATCCGTAGCATGCCTTGTTGATGACCTTGTTGGTCCCGCTTTCGCTGTTGGTACAGTATTGTTCTTGGGCTTGTCGAGTGTGAACGCCGCGACCCATTGCTGGTCCACAGCCATAGCTGGCACCGGTGAGCATGGAGCATACCCGGATCAGAAACAGAGACCACCTAGTCCTCGTTTAAATGTCGACCCTCAAGACGGACTGCCTGCATATGATTGCAGCACCCAAAAGTCAGCGTGCTTCCTTGCCTCGGGGCCTCGAGCCCGTAGACCCAGAGACCCGCAGCCCTAACCTGAAGGAGCATGTGCGTAACTTTTGCAGCCATGAGCCGTGTACTGCTCCTCCTGATCTTTCAGGCCTGGCTTGGCGCTAAAGTGTGGATTCAGTATAGACGGCCGTGGCTGTGATGTGTTGCGGCGCTGGATCACTTGTTGACGTGAGCTTGCCTTGCACGGTCAAGAAACTTTTTCCTGCCGTGCTACTACGTCTACGATCCGCCGACCGCATGAGCTTCGCGGCTGCTACTCTTTACAAAAGGCACAGCCAACCAAAACCACAAAAACCGGGCAACTTAGCAAGCCCGATCCCGAAGTTCGCTTTGCCAGGGAGCGGCTGGAAAGCCTCGGAAGCTTTTTGAGATCGGCTCCAACGACAAGGCAGCTTTTTGTGTTGCTGTTGTTTTGTGGGGGGGGGGGGGGAGGATGAGACACTCCCACGTGGAACACGCAAGAGCCGAAGCTTCCCAGGAGGTGGGCCTGGACCCTTTCTACGAGGGCAACATGGAGCCCTGGGGTGCCGTGTGCGTCGGCTACGTGAAGCAGGACACCTCCCGCTTTCCATGAAGCATCACTTTGCGAGGCCGAATAGCGAGAGAGAGAGAGAGAGAGAGAGAGAGAGAGGAAGAGCAAGCGAGAGAGAGAGAGAGAGGGAGATCTTTGTATTGACATGTAACCCCTGACCATGTAAAATACCACTGCGCGCCCATGATGGATGCACTGCCGAAGCTCGCAAAGCCACAGGGTTGCCAAGCAGGACTCACCGAATCATCGGCTCTTGCAGAAGCTGGGGGCCAACACCGCAGAAGACGCGGTCGCCCGGGGGTGGGCAATGTTGGTGCGGTGCATTGCAGGGATGGGCTTTTGACCAGTTTTCAAAGTCACTTCTGGAGAGGAAGGCCAAGCAGTGCTCAGCTTAAATGCATGTCCTGAAGTGGCCCATGGCTCATCAGGAGCTCTGGGACCTGCAGATTCCCATGGCTGCCGTCATCGACTGGGAAGAGGAGGAATCCTTGCAGAGCCTTGGTCTGGTAAGGGCCTTATCAGGAACCGGTGCTTTCTCTGGAGCTCAGGATCGTCAGGCGGAACTACGCCGCCAGACTCTGGGAAATGATAGAGCAGCCCCCGATGGATGCCGAGCCGGTCATCTTCGCAGGCTACTTGGGCGCAGTTCCAGGTCTCCGTATAGGAAATCCCAAGTTCGAGCCGACGTGATTTGCTCTACGAGCGAGGCAAAAGCGGGAAGAAGTGGAAGGAGAAGGCGCCCCGGTCTGCCTTTTAAGAGGGTTCCCCTGTTCACAAAGCGAGCCTTCAGCTGTGCATCAAGCACGACGCTGAACCGGCCGAACTCAAGGCCTAGAAGGAGCTACATGCCTCCTATTTTCCACAGTATGGGTGCCGACCGCCCCCCAGCCTGCAAAGCCGGTTTTGCAGACCGGAGAAGCTCCCTGAATCAGGAAGTTCGAGCCTGGCTGCTGGAAAATGCCTTCCCCACCATCAACTACAGGGTAGCAGGCTGAGAGAGAAAGCTGGGGTTGGGAGAAGGGTGGCGGGTTGGACGGTTAAAAGTTCGCATCTAGGGAGTTTGAGCTTGTCGTGCATCATGAAGCGCAGTAAATCGTACTCGTTTCGTCTAAAGTGTTCCTCTGTCTCTTGCTCCTGCTCCTCGCTCAGCTTTTGACCTGACCCTGGGTAAAGGCTTCCTTCTACCTGTCCTGTTGTTTGTGGAACCGGCAGGCTACCAGGGCAAGCAGAACCCCTTCCCCTTTGACAAGTACTTCGGCAAGTCAAACACTGGCGGCGTCGGCCTGGTCCTGGTGAAGATCAAGGACTCACCTCGGCCAGGTCCAGTGAAGAGGCGTGCTTGGCCTGGCGCAGGTCCATGTGAGGTCCAGGGTTCTTGGCTTTCAGGGGGGCTTTCAGAAAGCACGATGAAAGCAAGGCCTCAACATTGAAGGCTCCAAGGCGACTCGACACCAGCGCGGGCACGAGTGTGAGGCCCGAAGTGGCAAGTCAAGGCTCCGAGCTGCTTTGATCCCGAGGACATCAACGACTTTGGTCCTCAATTTCGTGCGGTTCGCTACCTCCGACCGCACATGGTGGCTCGGCTGCTTCTGGCTCTCGAAGATTACCGACTGCCAGTCTGCACCGCTCAGCCGAAGAAGCGGAGCAATCGGAGCCAAGCTGTGCAGGAGAAGTTGAGAGGCAAGATCCGCTTTGCGGTAGTCGAAAAGACGGCAGCTGGGCCTGCCAACAGAGATATTTCGGGGTTGTTTCTCCCTGTCCTCTTTGTCCAAGACGGGGGGGGATCCGGGCAGGCAAAGACGCTCGAGATGAGGCAGGCTCTCAAAGTCGGGTCGCCTAGCTGCACTGGTATGCCGAACTTGCCGGATCTACCTGCGGTCGAGACGTGGCGCACAGGGGCAGGAACTCTTGCAAGGTTTATTCGGTACTCTAGCAGTAACAGTAGCCGGAGGAAGGGGACGTGGCAATTCCTCCACCTCGCGTAGTTGTCGAGGTAGTCTTTGTGAGGGTAGAGGTTGATTTGTGGTGAAGACGCCCTCCAGGCTCAACGAGAGTCTCGAGAGCGAGCTCATCCTTTTCAAGGACCTCGAGGGCTTAGGGGATCGGCCCGTGGGCAACCACTGGCACGGAAACCCTCACAAGCGCCCACGCTGCAAGTGCGATGCTTCGAGTTTCGGGGTCCAGGGGAGACCTACACCTGCACCCCAAACACCAAACCTCGCTGAGGCCTCGCGATCTGCGAATCCCGTGAAACGCTCGAACCAAGCAAAAGAGATTCCGGGTATAGGAGGCTGGAAGGCGTTGGAAAAGGCTTTCCGAGTATCGAGGTACCGGCTCACCGACCTGAGCGAGGAGTCTGTGAACGCCTTCTTTGAGGCCGTTCGTAGGGAGTATCAGACCCTGAACCTATGTCTCCCTCAACCTGCGAACCAGAAGACCTCATCGGGCTTTTCCGCAGACTCACGTCTAGCCCTCCGGGTCGAAACGTCAGCCCCCATCAGGCGTACTATGCCGGGAAGCTGCCAACTTACTGGGCCTCCCTCGACGAAGCCAACAAGGTGCACTGACATGGAAGGGGCCTCTGTGCTTCCAGTCGCGGGGCTGTGGCCTCAAGGAGGCTTCACTGCAAGGTTGGGCTCATGTTCTAAACCTAGGCAGGCCAGCTGACATACTGATGGGCCCTTGGCAGACCCACGGGTGATGCACACAGTGCCACCCAACTTCTCAGAAGAAGGTAGCACGGCCATAGAGGGATGACGGATGGCGTCGCCGCAAGGCACCCGAGGATGGCGAGCTAGCAAGCTTCACATTTGACGAGCAGGTGGGAACACAGGTCGTGCGAGGTACGCTTTTTCGAGGTTGCGAGCATGTTTAGACTTCAAGGCGGTGCCTTACATGACATTGTAAGATCGTGATTTTGCAAGACGAGCTGCTGCAGTACTTGGGACCTGTTGAAGGTATTCAAAGCTCCGAAGAAAACTGGGACCTTGGCAGCGCGTCTGCAAGCCACAGGAACCCTTGCCAGGGTCAGATCTAGAATTAACTAGAATTGAACATCGGTTCTTGTCCAGTGCGGGCCAATCTCAAGTCCAGAGTCCCGACTTCATGATTGCATGCTGTTCAGAAGTTGACCAGCGCGGCCTGCCGGCGAGCACACATCTGCTGCCGCCGCCTGGAAGCAGCCCAGGTCGCCTTCTTCAACGATGCCAGCGTGGGCTGCGCCGACTGCGAGCGCGGCCGCGAGGCCTCTCCCAGACTGTCACCTTCAATATTATTAGTATTATTGTTACTGTTACTAAGATTTACTACTATTACTGTTATTACTATTATTATTATTATTACTATTATTACTATTGTTACTATTATTACTATTATTAAACTGCAGCAGAACGCCCCGATATCCCGAAAGAAAGCGCTTGTCGACTTGTCGTCGGAGCTCTGGCAGCTCCAGTGAGCGTCCGTTCTTTTTTCAACAGCCGACCTGCGTGGCTTTGGCTGAAGCGCCCCAGAAACAGGTTCGACTTGCGGTGAAACCTAAAGGCTGAAAGAGGGATCCGGCAGTCATGGCTGTGGCGGCTGTGGAGGGGGAGTGGCTCATCAAGCTGGAGCGTGGCTGGAGCGCCTGGATCGTGGGCGAGCCCTGGTTGGAATCTGCAGAAACCGTCTCTTAAAGTCAGGCTCACTTTTGGGCGCCTTATTTTTTGGGGTTGGGAGGGAAGGCTTGTGGGGGTTGTAGGGTGGTGTCAGGAGTTTGGGTTTGGGCTCAGCTTGCCAGGAACAGAAGTTCCATGGACCCACTGATCAGCCGTTCCGATACATGTTCGGCAAGACGGAGTTCCAGGTGGAGTTTCAAAGCGAGACCGAAGGCACTTCCACGAATCTCTCCACTGGCAAGCCCCGGCCCTTGTGCTTTGTACCAAAAGGCCAGGCGCCACCTACCCAGGAGGCTGAGGAAGTCCCGGCTCCGCCCCAGGCTCCGATCCTGGAGATGTCGGAGAGGCCCATGCAAGCCACGAAGGCCGACAGCAACTTGCCCACGTGCTGCTACCTCGCGACCAACAACACCGCATCCTACGAAGGTGAGTACCACTGGCTCATTGAGTTGGAGAAGGGCTGGAGTCCTTGGATGCCAGGCAACGAGCCCTTCGATGGCAGGACGGATGAGCCCTTACGGTATACTTTGGGCAGGTACGACTTCGAAGTGCACTTCGAGGATGAGAGCCATGGCACGCAGACCAACCTGACCAGTGGAAAGGTGCGTCGCATTCAACGTCTGCGAAAAGGAGACCCCGTGCCCGCCTGGGAAGGCACAGGCATCAGGCGACGACCGGCCAATGGGACCGGAGCTGCCGACATCGCCCTGGCACCCGTGGAATCTGCAGCAATGGCTGCTCAGTCCAACCGAGCAGTCAGACGCACTGGTGGATATCAGGCAGCGGCTGTTGGTGCACCGGTGAAAAGCACGCAGAAGTTTGCCCTCCGCACATCCAAGCCTGCAGCAGGCCCTGCAGCTGCAAGGCCACAGGTGTCTGAGGCTGCCCACAAGGCAACTTCCGCTCCCAATCCACCGCGAAGTCCCGCAGGAGCCGCGGCGACAGCTTTGGGCCCGAACGGCACTGTCCCTCGCTTCATGCGGCCGCTGAAGTCCAAAGCCTGAAAAGGGGCAAGATAGGGTTCAGGGTGTGTAGATTCGTCTAGTTCTGCATAGTTACGCATAGCTTTACCCGTTCTTAGGCTTTAGACCTGGCATCGTAACATCGCTTTGCTCAGGCAGCTGACCTGAGCAAGCGGAAACCATGCCGAGAGAGCTTAAAAAGTCCCGAGTTTTGAAAACTGCAGCACTTGGACAGTCGTAGGATGTTCGAGTGCGTGCGGCTTTTGCTGCAGAAGGTACAAAGCTTTCTGCAAGCTGACGCATTGTTGTTTCGGTGGCACTTCCTAGAAGCAGCTGCCGGGCAACCCTGTACCAGATGGTCCAACCGAGCCAAAAGCACATGCTGCCGAGGTCGGAGAGTTTGGCGGGTAAGCTTGAAACAAAAAGAAGAGAGTTCTGAAGCCAAATCGCTCGCAGGCCTGGCGGTCGGTGCAGAGAGAGGCGCGGAAATCTCTCCGGTGTTTCTGGGCCCCCAGAGAGGGCTATGTTTGGGCGCCTTCAGCCTCCCCCTAAAGCCGGGGGCTCTTTTCGGAGGTGCTGTTGACCAAGCGGCTCCGGGAGCGTCTGCGCCTCTTCGTGCTGGACCAGCTCCGGGGATCTCAAAAAGGGGACTCCTTGGGAGTTGCAAAATTCAATGAGCTTTCAGACTTTTGGGCCATCAAAACAACATATATGGGTAGAGTTCGAAAAGGGCGGCTTGGTATATTGCACTCGTAGACCTCGTATAGACACCTGCACAGGCAGAAGCTGCTCGGGTACGTGCCAAATCTCCTTCAGCAGGTGTTTCTCGAGACCTCGCCCCGATGTAGCGTGGGCCCAGGTCCCGCAACGAGCACGGCGAGCAGCTGGTTCCGGGACGCCTTGCCCAGCCGATGGTGGCGCCTTGAATTGCTTGGGCTGAGCTTCACGTCTGTGGCTGAGGTTTCAGAGTGCCAGCTGTCTCCAGGTGTGTGCGGTTTGAGATGTGGATTTCTTGCTTTTCCTTCGTCACGAGGTGTGGCTGGCTTATTGTAGCTGGGTGGCTCCGTGGAGTAGGTACTTCTGCAGACTAGGCTCTTGGAGCCTTGGCGGGAAAGGGCGAACCCCTCGTTGCCCACAGCCCCTGCCACCGGCCCAAAGGCTTTCAGCATCTACGCTTCAGGTGTATTATCCGCCCGGCACAGCAGCTCAACGAAAGAAGCGGCGCCGAGTGACTCGACGCCGGTGTCATCAGCCCAACAGATTTTGTTGTTGTATTTTGTAAAGAATCCCAGGTCCAAGTTCCCTTCCGACTTGAGTTTTGGTTGTTGGGCTTCTTGTCTTACATCCTGAATTTCGGCGGTTTACGGCCTTCAGGCCTTAAAACCTGCTTCTGCTACTTGTCCCGTCCATCTCCAAAAAGTTGTCCGTCGGGTTGCTGTGCCATACATTCAAGACTGGCACATTTTTGACATGGCAGGCGATGGCTCTTGGCCTCAAGTAGCCTGAAGGAGTATCAAGCCCTACAAGCCGTGAAGGTGATGCACAAGATGAGTGAGCACTTCACGAAGGAGGGTATCCTCGAGGCCACGGGGCTCGCACAGTTCCCCCCCGACCAACGACCTCTCCTTCGCCCTGTTGTTTTGACAGGGGGTGTGGGGATGGGGATAATGACAAGCATGGCAGCCTGAAGCAGTTAGTCTCAGACCTTTTGCCTGAGTCCGTGCCTGCTTCGAGCGAGGCGAGTCGAGCGAGTTAGCCATGGCCAAGAAGAGGTGGTGTTGATGATGTTGATGATGATTGTTTCTTTCATGCTCCACATTTTCTCCGGTTCAACGGTTCCATTTTGCTGCATACAGTTACCTGTTTCGCCCCCCCCCCTCCGGGTTCTCACTCTTGGAGGGTTCGTTTTCCTCAGCAGTAGTCGTCGTCGTAGCAGTAGCAGTAGCAGCAGTAGTAGTAGCAGCAGCAGCAGCAGCACCACCACCACCACCACGACCACCACGACCACGACGACGACAACGACGACTACTACTGCTGCTACTGCTACTGCTACTGCTACTGCTACTGCTGCTGCTGCTGCTGCTACTACTACTACTACTACTAATCGTAGTTGCACTGAGTGAGGCTTGGAGCTGAGTCTTGGAGCTGTTTCACGCTGCCCTGCCGACCTTTTGTCCGGAGTTCAGGGTGACCCCAAAGCACTTTTGTGTACCGCTGGGAATTGGTGTAAGGGTTTACGGGTTCGGGGTTGGGGCTGCGTATACTGTGGAAACTTAACTCTGGAATGATGAGGGTAGCTAGTCTCGTGGCCAAAGTGTGACCTGCCAAGCGGAATTTTCGGAAGCTGGCACGCGGGAGCCAACAAAATCTTAGTAGACGTCGTAGTCGTCGTAGTCGCCTTCGTAGTGGTAGGCACAGTTTCAAAAGGATGAGGGGCAACGCAACAGCAGCAGCAGCAGCAGCAGCAGTAGTGGTGGTGTTGCTTGTGCTGCTGCTCTTCGGCTGGAGGCTTGAGACATGGGCTGCGCAGTGACCCCAAAGCCTGAAAGCTGCAGATCTCGGGGTGTTAGCGTCCCTTCCTTTTCAGCTGATCAGGTCATGAATGACCTGCTGGAGGATGAGGACGAGGGCGAAGAGGAGGAGCTGTGACGGTAGAGGACCCGAAAGTCCGGGTTCAGCATGGATCCTCGGGTTCAGTTGCAATGGGATGTGCATGTTTCTTTAACTTTATAAAGCTTCATGGGGGTTGCCGGTGGCTTTGGAGCTGGTCCCGGTATCCATGCAGAAGCGAGATGAAGTAGGCAGTAGGAGTTTTGTCTGCCGGCTTGCTCAGCGGCAGGTAGAGACTTTGGTCTCGAGTGTGGCATCTTGCCCGTGTACATACCCTGCCGGGTGCCAAGATCGAGAAAAAGACAGGTGACCACTCGAAGATGGATCGCACCCGAGCCCCATGCTAACTCACCTTGGAAGCCGATGGGCATACCGAGCAAGCCCCCGCACTGCAGGTGCTACACTTGTTGCTCTACGAAAGGTCTGTTTGCCCGGGATGAGGATCTAACTTCGCAACTTCATCCCGCAAAGTTTAAGTATCTGCTGTTGCGGTTCCTCGGCTTCTGGGTGCCTGCACCGAGGCATCGCCTGGCAGGAATTAGCATGTCAGCACACATGTAGGAAGCGGCATGCATAACCTGAGTTCAGCGTGCGAATGTGCCTGTGACCTTGGTCCATACCGAACACCTTGCGCAGGAAACGACTCCTTCAAGATACCACGTAGATCTTTCCTCCGTCGGAAATCTTGTAGGAGCTTGTTGCATTCGTTTGTCCAGCTCAAACACGAAACAGGCGAAGAGCACCCTACCCTTATCGGTGCATTCGAAGGAATCAACACGCCTGAGTAGTTGTTCAACATGATGTATGAATCCTTTCATTCAGAGTCTCATTAGCTCACAAATCTCCCTCGCCGATGGCCGCCGCCGCCTGCTTGCTCTGTCGGTCTCCTGTTCAGACCTCAGTGCAAGCCTGTTTTGTCCCTCAGCTTGGTCCCACCAACATGACGCAGCGCTTTGCAGGGTGGAGAGGTACAGCCCGACCCTGTTACGCAGCTGCAAGCTGTCGAGCTGCTTGACCGCAGCGATTGGTCGGACAGGTTCTGTTTCTGCACTGAGCTAGAGACTTTTGTTATGTCAGGTTTCTCTGGTTGCTGTCGAAGGAATGTAGTTTCCGACTCATGAACTTCAACTTGGTTTGACAGATCCTTTGGGCTGCGAGTCTGCGAGGAGCCGCGACGAAGATGATTGCTCCGACGAGTTCAGGCACCTCTACCCCAGAAACATACGACGGTAAGGGACAGTCCGGGAGATTTAGCCATAGGCCATGCTGGACATGCTGATGACAGCTGCATAGCACTGCGTGTGGCACAATCTCGGAGTTTCGCATCCCTACGCCAAGATGGCATAAGGCTACTAAGGCTACTGTAAAGACAGCCCGGGTCCGACGCCCCACGGCACAGGCACTTGATGGAAAAGCTCGTGTCCAGGCATCTGCACGAGCTCGCCGAGCTGAAACAGGCGTGGCAAGCTCCGTATAGCTTCGGTGCCTATCGCCCATCTCCCCAAGCGAATAATTCCGACCTCGGATCCCTGCTATTCCATTCCGAGACGAAACGCTTGGAAGCGAGGCCTCGAACCGAAGCCGAGTCCCCAACTGAGAAGAGGCGGCCAACAGGAAATTAGCATTGACCTCGGATGAAAGTCATGTACTTCGTCGCATACCGGCAATATTCCTCAGGGCCTATTCCGAGCCTCTCAAGCGCAGGAGCTTCTGTTCTGCCAGCAGCGACAGAGTCGCCAGCCAGAAGACGACGAGGCCCAGGGAGTAGCTCTGTGCTTCGAGGGAGTTGATGGTTCTCGAGGCTCGAAGTAGGAGCACTTGGTTTGCACCATTCCTGGGATTACTGTCATATCATACTAGGACTCCCAAGTTCTCATTTGCAGCGATCACGCCGGGCTGACAGCAGGTTTTGCCGGAGAGTGCCGCGAAGGGCCACCTCTCCCCCAGCGCCTCTGGGCGTGATGGCGTGATGGGTCATGACGGTCCTGCAGTTCTGGGTTTAGGGTTTCGGGTTCCGGGCGACAGAAGCCTGCTGCAAAAACAGGTTTCGGGTGCTGCGCAGAGCCTGGGTACGTTCAGGCTTCTGGTTTGGTCAGGTTTAGAGTGCCTGAGCTTTGGACTGCTTTTAGCGGGAAAAGATACTTGTGTGCGGTGGGGCTCCTTGTGAAAGTTGATGTCGGCAGCGCCCGGGAATTGAAAGCAAGCTATCAGCTGCTTCCCACAACAGGGTTCAGGCATGTTCATGCTCCTTGTGCAGCAACAGAGGTTCCGGTGCCCGATGTGTCTCCAAAACCCTCGACCCCGCGACTGTCGCCGCGACAATCGCAACGGCCGCATATTGCAACTTGGTGCAAAGTCAATCTTGTGTTTACAGCACAAAGCAACGCAGCAAACTGTGATCAAAGTGGCCCATACAAGGCACCAGGAAAGTAGTCTCGTAATTCTGAGTCTCGTAATCCTGCAGCATTCCCGGGCGAAGGATCCAAAACCGACACGTTTTATCGGCTCAGGGGAAGAACATCTCCGTTTCGAGCTGTTTGGCGCCCCTGTCCGGCGAGGAGGTGGAGGAGACCTGACTGCTCAGTGGAACCGTCTTGCATCCAAGAACACAGGGGTCCCAACGTGTCTTCTGTGTGGCCAATGACTAGTGGTATTTCGAGGATCAGTTCACGATTGTGCACCAGTACTTTTGTTACTACTCTACATGGTATGATGGCGGTGCCGACCAGTACCGTCAAGATGATGACGACAAGTACGAGAGCCAGTGTTATGGCCGATGTCACGCTGTCAGGTACAGGCTAGCTCCCGCGAAAGCCGGGCAGAGCCGGATGAAAAGGCGCTGAACCAGGCAGCGGAGGAGCCGAAGAAGGGTTTCTCTACGGCCTTTCGCCGTAGCTACCAACTGGAAACAGGAGGGTTAAGGCTCTCTTGCAGGACTATGGGCGTCGTTGACTACAGACTCGGGGGCTGTATGTTTCGTTGTCGGCTCGATACAATGTCGGCTGCACTGTGAACAATACGGTTTTGGGGTCAAGGAATTCAAGGGTGTCGGTGCTCAGCGACGCTTAAGGCAGTACCTAATCGGGATAATTATGTGCTTCCCAATCTCAAGCGCTGAAGCACCGATGCCTCCTGCCGGTGCTATTTTGCTTCTTGTAGCCGTGGCAGGTCTCGCATCAGCATGTACTGGCGGTGACCGACAGACAGTGACAGAACAGTGGAACGGCCAGTCGGCAAACAGGTGACCTGAGCACCATCGGGTTGTGTTTTGGCTCACAGATAATGAGGCTGCCTGATTGTGCTTCTTCTTATTGCGGGGTGTTCATGCTCCGTGCGTCGGTGCTGCCATTATGGCCGCTCGTGTCGGTCGAGCTTCTACCTGCCCTTTCTTCTTTGATGATCATGTCGCCGGCATTCACGATGTCGACAACATCGATCACATGTTGGTGTTGTTGGCGGTGGTACTTGAACTTATGCTGGGTACCCATGCACCCTGGTCCGGTTGCCTCTTCAGTGTAAGGTTCAATGTTCTTCTTTTTGTTGTCGCTGTGCTCCAGAAGCACAGGTTGCCCTCGTCCATTCTTTTGGCTTTGTCACTGTCTGGCCTCTGTTGCCGTGGTCGCCGTTGTCATTGAAGTTATCTTTACTGTGCAAGTGCCGCCAAAGTTCCCAGTCTCTAGCAAGCACCGGTTCCATCGCCAGACTTCGCAGTCCTAGCACGACAGCGGATGCTGCAGAACCTACATGTGCCCTGAGCTGCGGGAAGAACGGTCAACCTGTCAAAAGCAGTGCCCAAGCATGTTGGAAGAAAGAGGAGTTGCAGATGGAGCTCGGCTCGATGATGGAGGGGACGCACTACGAGCCCCCGGAGGATGCTCTGAGCACCGAGAGTCTTAGGGATGTGTTGGGCGTGAGAGGTTTCTATTTCTGGGGTGGCACCCCGGATTACGAGAGCAGAGAACTGGAAGCGTGAGTTGTTGTTGACTTCCACCAGAAAGGGTTGGGGACATGTAGCAGCATCGGCGGCACGGCAACGGCCTGCAGACAGCAGCAACAGCTGCAGTCATGTCAGCCAACGATTGCAAGGGAACTCAGACGTGTGAAGGCAGTGTGAATATGGAGCTTGGCTTTGCGAGCAATCAAGAGGTGGACCACTCGTGCTGGGGCCGTCTGCGACGAATCTTTGCTTCACCGGAGTACGAGCTACTCGGCCATGCAAAGGCTCCCTCACGGCAGTGATAGATCCTCCACTGCACCGGCATATGATTTTTGATACAGTTCGATTTCAGGGCACCGTGTCTCCGAGCAACCATTGGGACTGGAGAAGTTCGGCTTGCTTGGGGTTTGCTGTCGCTGCTTCCATTGAGGACTCTGGCTGGGCTCCGAGAGCCTGTGCCGATGCAATTGGAAGGGCTCCGATGTGGACTTAATATAGTATAACATATCATAATATAACGAAATATAGTATACAGTAAAATAAATAATGTAACATATGATATTATATAACAATATACAATGCCATGCCGAGACATGTAGCAGTGAAGCTGAACTCGCAGCGAGGGTCTGGGCCGGTCCTGCAAATCTGTTTAAAGCTCTTCCGGTCCATGCCCCGACTGTGGAGCCTTTTGCTTCAAGGATGCCTCTCTCCAAAAAGGGCCTTTGAGTTTCTGGCAAGATACAGGCTGGCGGACTTATTCCTGGAATCTTCATCTTAATCTTGGGTCAGACCAAGTTTGCGAACTTCTTCCCGCATCACACCACCTAGCAAGGCTTGCTGTCACGCTTCTCATTTTCGTGAATGCATTGGTGATTGGTCTTCAGTTCCAGAAACCTGGCTGCAACGGGGCAATTGGAGAAACTAAGGGTTTGGTCCAGAAATTTTCCAGCTGTTCCGGCCCTGTTGCCGGCTTCAGGCCATGATACTTTGGAGCACCTGTGCTTGATCCCAACCACGAGTCTGTTGGAGACCAGGCTTCGTAGACCTCCAGCAAAACAGGAGAACCGACTAGCCTCCTGCCTTGTATCATTGTAATCATTAAAGTCGAAACCTGCAGCTAGTTTTATAAGAGAGGTTTTGCACGCTCACGAAAGATCCTGGACTGAGGTATGAAGGTTTTCAGCTTGCCCACTTGATCAGCTTTCCCGGTCACTTGCTGCAGCCTTGTTGGGCCCTGTTTGGACAAGGGGCGGCGGACCTTGCGCGATTTCATTCTTGGGGTTCGGACGTATTGATTGTGCCTTTGAAGTCTTGGGCGGCTTGATCGACCTCTGTGCATCCGCGATCCTAACATTCTGCGAGTTGGACATAGATGATGAGGTGTGGCATAGCAAGGGGTCCGGCCTTCTCGGAGATGATCCAGTCATTCACGACATCTTGCGGACCAACGAAATTCGTTGATGTATGAGCCCTTCTTCCGATAGGGGTAGCTGTCGGGATTCCGGGATTCCTGTCTTGCGATATTCCGAAATTCCATGACGTTCACCTCTGCGAGCAGCACCGAAAAGCAACCCTCGACTGCAGATAGGTCTGGTTTGGGCCCTCGACCGGTGTGGATGTACATGTAGCATTGAAACCATCACGCACGGCACTTCCGGGCCCAGTGCGCATTCATGCCAATCCCTTTTGGCACCAGCCTGGTAGTTCGCGAAGGCGGAGCGATGCACGTCAGAGTTTGTCGCCAGTCGAGATCCGCAGGCTACAGCGCTGCAGCGGATGAGCTCTGGCCTGGAATCTCAACTGTCTTCGACGTGCTGCAGGTGACCTTCACGCGCCTCTGGCTTGATTGTTGGGGGGGTGTTGCTGCACCAGGTAGAGTTTTACCAAGACCCCTTCAACCGAACTCTGTTCCCCCAGACTCAGCCACATCGTCATGCCGAGGTCCCTCTTTTTGGCCGATGTGCTGATCAGAGGATGTCTTTTCTGTGCCGGCCCCAGAAACAATCCGACATCACCGGACCTTCGCGTACTTGTAGGCGCCTGTGGTCTTTCTGAGACCTGGGTAACAGCGGTTGCCCGCCTAGACATGGATCAGCGTATCTTCGGACACATGTCACTTTCGCATGAGGCCCAGCTGGCCACACACTGCTGAATCCTAAGTGAAAGCCGTTGGTGTTTCAAGATCTATGCAGTGCCCCACCTGCAGCCCACATCTCTTCTCGCGCTCTGTCGCCCGTGAGGGAAGACTTTCTTCTGCGATTGGTTCAACTGGCTGGACCTTGTCGTGGTCCTGTCGAGTGCTTGCGCTGCAGGTTTGCAGTTTCGGATGTTAGTGGGTCTCAATTTCGGGTTTGAGGTTCAAGTTCGCTTTCCAGACCGCACATCAATGACGGCCCTGGACTTCAAGGTGTAGCTCATGACACCGCTTGATGTATTGTTAAGTGAGTCATATGAGACTATTCTGAGACGGCACCTGAATTCCGGATGGGGCCTTTGCTCCAAGGTGTTTTTGACCTTATCACGTCCGGGATGTTCAACACGAGTGTCCCTGCCTCAAGGACCAGGCTTATTGTGCGACTCCGGTTTCGCAGCCTGTGGTTGTCGTTGATGCCTTCTCAGGTCCTTCGGTTGCTGCGCCTCACGAAGCTGACTCGGAGCATCCGAATTTTAAAGGCCAGAGGATTTCCGGCTTCAGATGCCTACGGGGTCAAGGGGTGACTTTGCAAGTGGAAGAACCACTCTAGATTGCCCCGAAGAGAGAGATGCGTAATGCTACATCTCAGATGTCGGCGCGGCATCATAGCCACGGTAAGTTGCTTTCGCGCATTCTGCAGGGAGGTGCAAGGTTTCAAAGGGGCTCTCGGAACTTTGCCGCTGGGGGGTGCTGGCAGGTCCGCTTTTGTTGCCCAATTGCTTCACACGCTCAGGTGCTCACACGCACACAACCGCGCGTACGTACGCTCACCATACTCTGTGCTCTGTGCATCGGTGGCTGAGATGGAGGAGCTTCACGGACTCTTAGGGTCTTAGGGTTCACTAGCCAAACTTCGCAGGTGTCGAGCGTGCTTGACTCGCTGAACATGATCATGCCGCCGGACTGCAGGTCGCAGGCTTCGAAAAGCTCAAGTTGCATCTGAGAGGGAGAGGAGCACAGTACAGAGCATCAGTAGCCTTGGTGGGAAATGTTGGACATGCAGTAGTTGTTCCCGGATTTCTTTCGATTGTCACAGAAGTGTTTAACGCTGTTAGAAGGCACGGGACCCTACTGTAAGGTACGGAAGGCTCATGCGCTGTCAGGACCCTACGAGTGGACCCCACATGAACCACACATGTTCGTAAGTCCTGTTGCTATCCTTGCTTGGAGACTCCAAGGAAGTGCCTCCGTGCCAGTGTGGGTACTTTATTCTGGTCCTTGTGCGTCCTCTTGGTCATCCAGTGCCTCGATGGTTTTTCTTTTTGATTAGGTGGTTTCTTAAGATTCGGGCTTCCTTCTTTCTGCATCTTTCAATAAAGGATACTGCTATGCAAGGTTTGGGTTCTATGTTACAGTCAGGGTCTCGTATTATGTAAGGCCCCCATATACCATAGGAACCGCCAGGATGCGCCCGGAATCTTGAAGGCACGCGTTCGCGTTTGCATTGGATTCGTCTCCCAGCAGATCCACGACAGACCGATTCTCTCACATGAAGCATGCACTCGGATTGAAGCCGACGGCCTCCAAGTCGCTAGATTTCGCACGGACCGAAGAGGCCGTACATCCCAGGCCTCACCCAGCCCCCAAGTCGGGTAGTGGATCCGACAGATCTTCGAAGGCCAAACACTCTGAGTTTGGAGGCGTGTAGTCTTCCGTGATGTTCCCCGCACTTACTACCTCGGAGCTGAGGTGCATTGGTGCCATCGTCATCATGTACACAGTGCAAACATACATTCGCAGTCCCAACGACCTCACGCAGGAAAACAGGCAGCTTTTTGAGGGATGCAGGGTCCCAGCGCTGTAGTGTATCGTGGCTTGAGCACTCGGAGATCATGCGCAGAAACATATGCCTTGGATCATGAACATCTTCCTGTCGTCAGCTCTTTGCTCCGTGCCCAGCAGGTTGTTGGTTTTCGCTTACTTTGGCACCTTCTCGCGCTCCATGCTGACCATGTTTGAGGCCGGATTATTCGGAAAGTCGTGCTGAACTTGTTTATACTGGGGATTGCGGGAGCAATGTATTCCTTGCTTGGTGACGTATATGTCCATGTTTAGGGCAGTTGGAAGGGTCCTTTCGCTTGATCTTCTTCCCGAAGCTGATAGCTGGTCGTAAACCGCTTTGTGGCCATGCAGTTGTTTCCGGCTTAGGAAGAACCCAAGCTCCTTCTCATCCTAGAGGAGTCCATGTATGTCCGTGCCAACATTCGCTCACATGTTTCCCAGGTTCTCTTCGCTAACTGGATAACACCTTGTCGCATACTGGTGGAGCATTTGCGGCTTGGCTTTGGTTGTGGACACGTAGCTGGACCCAGCTGTCGAAGAAGCGATGCCGTTCTGACCGGATTCGGACTTGTGCTTATCTGAGTCTCTCGGGAGAGTTTGGTACCGGAGCGGGAAATCGTACAGACACTGATTAGGCCGTACTCTCCGCCTATCCCGGCTGACGACTGTCCTGCCAGCTCAAACGAAACCAGGAGCGAGTATTTCTCCGCCGTCTTTATCTTGTGACCTGGCGGCTGTCGGGTTAGTGTTGACCAGACTTCAGAATGGAAAAGGCAGTGTTGGAAGTGGGTATTTGGTCTTGTGTATTGGTTCTGCAACGCCCGTGGTGAGACAGCCTAACAGATTCTTCCATAATTTAGCACCGGCATTCACAACTTGGATTTCGAAATTGTCACAGACGTTTCCCACGCGCAACGACAGAAAGTGTACTCAATCTTTGGCCAACATGGAAGGATAGGGCCGCTAAGTTTCAATTGATTGTCTGCGCTGACTAGACAAAACGATGACTCAGATGTTACGTGGAAGCACCATGGCCAGAACATGTCATGGATATTGGACCGAGGTGTAGTCAACCCATACATGCATGCAAACATGCATGCATACATACACACCTGCCTACACAACTACGTGCATGCACATCCGTCCGTCCATCCCTGCATCCAATGCATCCATCCATCCATCCATGCATGCTGCATGCAACAGACACATGCACCTGTCTGTTTATGATTGGATGTAGCCATGTAGCTATGTGTATATTGTGTACATGTATATCGACAGACCGACAGGCATACAGACAGGCTGTCGTACAAGCCGCTATTTTGTCATTGGCAACACAACAGTGAGCACATAAGTTGAGATCGCCTATGCCGAGGAGACCAGCGATTGACAAATCCACGGTCGTGAAACGGACCCATCGTTGTATGATTCAAGTTGGCGCTGGAAACTCAATATTTTTTTGAATGAAGCTGTCTCCGTAGGCGAAGAAACAACAAGCGGAACATCGTGTTTTTGGTACTTTTCGTGGCGGCGGTAGAAGCCGCATAGGACCCCTCAACATTTTAGCCTTCTTCTAGAAGCATTCAGGGCAAAGCATGCGGCCAAAGTCTGAAGACCATGCATGGAATTCCTGTGTGCTTTTTCGAATTCGCGAACGAGAGCGCTTCAAAAGCTGTATTCTTCCAGGTACCGGTGTTTGGTTGGCTTTGCCGTCTTGAACGTCATTCAGGTGGGTCTCAGTGCCGATGCTACATCCAACTGCTGAGATCTGGGTCTCAGGGCGTGTGATGCCAAAGGTTTCGCAGGATGCAGACATTGAGACGAGCTCGCCTCTTGCTGACAGTTGTGTCTACTTAGGATGTAGAGAGAGCCTGGCACTGCACTCCTTCCCAGTTTCTGCATCAAGGTCAGGTCGCTCAGGTCCAGGGTGCTCAAGTCTACCATACGGCTCCATGATGTGGCCTCATCTAGTGAAGGGTTGATGACCCCTTCCGGGGCCGGCCCATTCGACCTCTTCGTGCTATTGCCCTGACTGGCATGGATACCTCGGCCATGGCTGTGCAACCGCAGAGCTCGACAAAGCACGTTTGGCCACAAGACCCTGGCAGGCCGTGTTCATCCAGCGCACCATGCAGGTGGCCCAGGCAGGTGTAGTTCTTCTTGGGGATTTCGCTGGGCAGCAAAGGAGACCAGAGCTTCGGAGGGGACCTCAACTTGAGGCGTTAGCAAGTTCACAGGAGCTTGCTTTGTGCAAAGCCTCCGTTTATCACATCCCTGCGTACACTCTTCTGGCCATGTGCAAGGATGACAAGGAACTGCAGCTCAAGCAGAAACAGTATGCCGCCAAGACCTTCGAGCGAAAGCTGCGCTACATCTTCGAGGAGTCCGTTTCCTTCACACGAGGTTCGGTTACGGCCAGGTTTTTGTTCTTGCTCGTCGTGCAGCGTCTGGGTTGTCAGTCGGTTCGTTAAAAAGCAAAAAAGGACAGCCTTGCACATAGAATCCGAGCGCGAAGAGGGTTGGCCGAGCCCGGTCGCGAGTTCCAAGGAGGCTGTCCGGAAACTCAGTTCTGCGTGCTATCTGCGAGGAGCTCGACACTTCTGGAGATGGCATCGTGCCGCTTGCTCTGTCCATGGCCTCGAGGGCAGATCCCGATCCTGTTCACTGCTGCAAAACCCGCCAGTAAAGCCGTAAAGCCATTGGAGGAGCCCTGTGGCCCAGGACTTGGGAGGAGTTCGATGACCAGCTCAAGGATCCTCGCACTGGCGCACTGCTTTCCATGATCGAGATCCTCGGACTTTCTCCTGTCGCTTGGGGACCGGGGCGATGAGGATCAGCAGTGGCTGATGGGTCTTCAGGATTTGTGAGTCTGCCAACGATCCCTCAAACTTGGAAGGGCAAGGTTTCTGGATGTCAGTTTTGTGGACCTAGTTTATGCCTGCCGCCGGGCAGAGCACTTGAAGCCAATAACTCTAATCTCACTCGGCCGGGTCACGGCAGGCTTTTGAAGGACCTGGGACATTCGGGAGAGTTGGGGCTGCGGTGCTCGCAAGTAAGCACTTTTGAATGGACACGTGCGCAAAGCAGCGTGGCAGGTGGATGAACGAAGGAATGCACACACCCGCCCCTTCTGAAAGTGCACCTACAGCATACAGTAATACAGCAAACACCGATTGCTTGGCGAAGAGATCAGCTTGACACTGAAAACACCCGAGGATCGATGCCCAGGACCTCAGGCTGACTTTCTTTCGGGAGGTTTGCTCGTTCTTCTATGCTGCTGTGTGGGGATTCTATCGGGCTGGCTCTTCGCCTTCGTCAACGCAGCTGCTTTGCTTTGGAAGTTGGCCGGAGAAAGTCGAAAGCAGGGCATGGGCTCTTTGCACATGTGCTTGAGAAATAGAGTGGTTGCTATAGATGGAGCATGACTGCCAAACCCCCGCAGAAGCTTCGACTCCTGATTCTTCACCGAGCCTCTCAGACAGTATGTGTGCGGGGGACATCATTGCGCCCGTGGGCTTGCTTCTGTGAGACTTGGGAGCCCAAGTCCGGGACACCGAGCCCGAAGCCAAAGCCCTGGCAGGGTATTTTACGATTTGTTGGATGACGGAGATGGCCGGGTGGACGCGCAGAAGCATCCTGACTGAAGTTAGGAAACGGCGCCTTTGGCATGTCTTGGCGCGCAATCGGAACGAATGGACCATAATGGACCAATTATGCAAGGGTTTTGAAATCTTGGTGGGCGTCTCCTTGACATGGCTCCGGATCTGTTTTTCGATCTCATACAGTGTGTGGCATACCGCTTTGAGTGCATTCCGTGGGATGTCATGCGAGCTTCGTGTTCTGGTTGGGCACTCACCCCCACGACTGACTCCGAAAGGTTTGCGCAAGGCGTGCTGGCAATGAAGGGCCCCGTGGGGATCCCAGCAATCAGCTCACGAGGGGTTTCTGTGCTGGATCCGGGGCTTACTTGGTTTCCGGTTGCCGAGCAATCTTCGGTTTCAGATTGGATGATGGGCTGGATGCGGGCAGCGCCCAGAAACTGTAGGCTTCAGGATCCAAAGAAGCTGTTGCATCATTCGATGTTGAATCTCGGTTCCCTGGTGGAAGTGACCACGATGGCGGTCATTGTCATAGTAGTGGTCGTTGCTGTTGGCTCATTGTCGTCGTCGTCGTCGGTCGTGGGTGGTTGGGGTAGTTATCAGGGTCGTGGTAAGGGTGCGGTCTCTGGCAACACGACGGAGTGATGCCCTCTAGCACGAGCGGACATGCGCAACAGGGGCACCTCTGAGGGGGCTAAAAGAAATTCGCTGGGTTGAACGATTGATTCGCCATCAGACCGCAGACTTTTTGCCAAGCTTATAGACGGAGACGTTGTTTTCTTGTTTTTTAATGGTATTGTTCTGGTATAGTATTATACGGTGTCATGCAATAGTACACTATATCATGCTATCTTCTATTGTGTTCGAGTATGTTGTGTTAGTATATTTTACTACATCCTACTCCAGTATGCTATCTTATGTGGTATTGGACAGCATTCCAATCACGTCATATATTGCATACCTGCCGATGCTGTCAGCAGAGGCTTGCGAAAGACCGGAGGCCGAAGCCGGATTTTGAGCAATGCAGATATTGACATTGATGTCTCCAAGTCTTACTGCTATGTATAATGATGTGAGTTCCGCAGGGGTGTCAGGTAGGTGCATGGGAACCACACACAGCCTGAAATTATCGCGGGCAGTCAGAACAAAGTGCTGCTGCTGCAACAGCAACCGGCCCCTGCTCTGACTGCCACTGCTCTTACCACCGCCGGCTACTGCTTCCGCTGCTCTTGTTGCATGCTTTCCTGGAGTGCAAAAGGATTTTTCTGATAGCATGAACCAGCATATGGAAGACTGCAGTATCTTCACGGACTTTTACATGGCCTGTCCAAGTTTCATTCGCTTCTGCCTGAGGCAAAGGGTATTGATCTGGCGCAGCTGAGCAAAAACGTCAGCCGGCTTGGTCTCATGGCGCCTTCGGCAGCTGCTTTTTCGGGGCGTAGCAGGGCCTGTCTTTGGTTGGGGCCCTGATTCGGAGCTCTTGCAGGCGTAGAGATGTATGCGTATGCAGTGGCAGTGGAAACGGCCCGTAGAGTCATCACAAGCGAGTTGCTTCAATCTTTTTCGCGACCGGCATTTAGCACTTCTGTCCAAGTAGGGCTGGGCTTTGGGGTCGAAGTCATTCCAGCAGTGAGAACTGTTAGCACTTGTAACAGCAAGTGCACACGAACCGGGCACAGAAAGAACCAGAGGAAACATAGTACGTTCTCCCAGATCATGATAGGAAGTAAGGCCCAAGGAACGAACACCACGAAAAATGAGTCCCTCCCAGGAAGGAAGCCAGCCCCACAGGTGCAGCAGCTCTCCGAGAGCTTGGGGACGGGCCGCGTTTCTGTGAGATCGACCCTCGGGCGTTTCATTTTTGGAGGCTACCTCTTTTCTCTTTTCCCTAACCCAGGGTTTTGGGGTTGCTATCAGGGTTAGGGCCGGTTATAGGCTGCTGGGCACGAAGAAGGGATTGGCTTGAGGACTTGCACGGAATCTCGAGAGAGCAACTTGGGTTGGTCGGGATTCCTTCGAACATGTCGCTGGACAGCTGCTTGAGCACAGATACGTGCAGTCCCGAGCTGCAAAGGCCGAACGTGCTTACTCACCAATAGAGCAACGCGATGTTGTTACCTTCTTGCAGTTCTGTACTCGCGCACCCACTGCCGGTGTTTGCTGCTGATCATAGTGGTTGCTGACATTTCTTTTTTTCCTCGTCGCTCCTGGTACGCTTGCTAGAAGGAACTGCCAGCAGTGCTTGGAAAGTGCATGAACTTTTCACGTCATTGCTTCAAGCCGCCTCCCAGATATGCGTTGCCTCATTGCACGTCTCTTGAGATCCAGTATCATAAAAAATATCACAGAATAGCATAGTATAACATTGTTTAGCAGTACATAGCACAATTATAGTCTCATAGAGTATAGCAACACCAACATGAGACCCTCGGCCAGAGCCGGCGCGTAAGGAGCGACTACAGGGCCCGGACGTAGTTCGGCGACTACGCGAGGATTGGTCTCCGAGCTGGTGGGTCTGGGGCACAAGTAGAGGGGGCGCCTTAATCATTTGCTACTTTTGTTTCTAGCGATGACTCCTGTTCTTGCCATGAACTATTTTCATGGTTGTTGCTGCTACTATGCTTGCGTTGTTATTGTCTTTACGACTATTCTTATGTTTGTTTTTGTACTTGCTGCTATTATTGGAAATGGTGCATTTATTGTTCTTCTTATTATTGTTCTTATTTTTGTTCTTATCGTTATTATTATGATGCCGTTAGGAGGCGCCATTGCAGCCTCTCGGAATCCACGGAAACACGGGCCCTTGAAGTGCAGATGTCCTTAGGTTCAGAATGTAAACGGCACCGGAACCTAGAAGCAATTTGCTATAATAATGTAGGATAATATAGCATGATACACTGTAAGATAATTACGCGAAACATCTATGAGATGATTTGTCCGGGCCTGGGACGAAGCTCGCGATGCAGGCAGGCGGCCGGCTGCTGCCTGGGATTCTTGAGGAATTTATGGAACTGGCTTGCTCAACGAGGCATCGCTGGCCCTCAAAGCGATCTGCAAAGAGGTTTGTAGAACTAGCCGCAACAGCTGTGCCAGATGCCTGTTGGCAAGCACACTGACTTGCTCTTTCGAAGAAAGATCGCTCGCAGTTCATGAAGTGAACTCCAGCATGGTGTTGTTCGAAGTTAGGCTCCCAGTTTTTCCGGGTTCTTGAAGGAAGCTGCTGCTTTCATTGGGCCTCAAAGCTGACCTCACCCGCTTCAGGGAGAGCTAACTTCCAGCATCCGCCCGTATCTGTTCTGTTTTCACACTGATTTCGGTGCTGTTGATCAAGACAGGGCTCTTCTCTGCCAGCCCCGGGAGATTGCTTGGATTTCGCTGTCTTTGAGCAGTTCTTTTTTGTTATTAACGACTTGTCAAGGGGGCACGCTTCAGGTAAGCAGGGCCGCCAAATAAGGAACCCGATGATTGAGAGGGGACCTCTCGTCTTGATCAACAGCCATGTCAGAGCCGGGAGCATATCTTGATCGTGTCTTGTATCCCGATCTGCTCGGAGAGCAATTGGTTCTGGCAAAGCCCATCAGTGAGGCCTCGCTAGAACGCCACCCTGTGGCCTGCGCGGATTGGACCCGCTTGCAAGGCATCCAAACTACAGCATCTGGTGGTTGTGTGGCGGTGGTTGTGATGCTTGTGGTGGTGGTGGTGGTGGTGGTGGTGGTAGTGGTGTCGTAGGAGCAACAGCAGCAGTAACAGTAGCAGTAGCAGCAGATGCAGCAGTAGTAGCAGCAGTCGCAGTAGAAGCATCAGTAGGGCTCTTTGCAGCAGTAGCTGTGGTAGCAGCGGCAGTAGTAGCAGCAGTAGCAGTAGCAGTAGCAGCAGCAGTAGCAGTAGCCGTAGCCGTAACAGTAGCAGTAGCAGTAGCAGATTCAGCGGCAGCGGCAGTAGCAGTAGCAGTAGCAGTAGCAGTAGCAGTAGCAGTAGCAGTAGCAGTAGCAGTAGCAGTAGTAGTGAGTAGTAGTAGTAGTGGTCGTCGTCGTAGTCGTAGTAACTAGTACTCGTGGCAGCAATAGCATCAGCAATATATCCTCCGCAGCAGTTGGCCAACTTGATGATGCTAGGAGTGCAAAGATGAAGCAGCGCGGTCAGCTTCTGCCTTGCCCATGCCGCTCTGAAATTATCCTTGATGATTTCTGCATCACGCCTGGCCCAAGCCACAAGTGTCAAAAACCTCGCAGCGACTTCCAGACTTGAGTTCTTGAACAGCAAGAAGACTTGCAGGCCCTGCCACTGGAGCCACCGAAAGACACCGGTTTTCTTCGACCCTTGAAATGCTGGGGCGGACCATGCTGCGGTACTGAGTGACCGTGACGACCTGACTTTGAAGACCGAGGCACGCGCCGTTGAAGAATTCATACGCAAGCTTCAAGGCTAGGTCGGCTAGGTGGTGTCTGTTTCTGTTTACAAGCTCGGCACATACTGAGGGCTCCTCGTTCCTGGCGGTTTGTGAATTCATCGTGGATTGACGTCTGCTGCCTTTGTTGCCTTGTTCTGGAGGCCATGCTGCCGTTCTTTTCTTGTGCTAAAGCGGTTGGGAAGAGGAGTCGATGGCTTGTGTGGTGAGGCTCTCATGGAGCATCATGCGATCTCATGGGGCAGAGCGTTCCCACCTCAACTAATCCCAGGCTGAGATCGATCCCGGCCCATCATGCACAGAAAGCCAGCTGAATGGAGGAGGCCCCGCTTCGGATCGGGTGACATGTGCCGAACGTAACCTGGGAAGAGCTTGATGTAAACCCTCGAATTCTGCGAGAACCTTCAGACTCTGGTTTTTTGGGGTTGAACTTCCTTTAGAGTCTAGCGCCATCAGTCCGGCCAGGGCTGCCAATCCTCTCAAAATGACTGTGTCGTCGGCTCGGAAGCGCCTGGCAAAGGAAAGCGCCGAGTCGGTGGCAGTTTTTGGCCGTTTCGTGGAGCCCAGAAGCTGCGAATCTCTCAGCTGACATTCTTTTGGATTAGGGCGATTAGGGGTTTAGGCTTTAGGGGGACTATAAGTATATACTACAGTACACTACATCCATGTAGTACCGCAGACGTGTGAGACGGAAGCCCAGGCAAAGTTTCAAGGGCACTACGGCAGTTCGCCTCTTTTTTTTGTTGCTGCTGTTGCTGTTGTGGCTGTTTGGCATCCTTGAGACGAAAGGCGGCCGCCCCGGCCTGGCGGCGTGGCCTCGGGGCTCTGCAGCGCCTGGCGCGCGAGAGGAATCGCTTCTGCTTTGGGGCGAAGCGCAGGGACGTCTGGGGACTGGGACGCGTCCGAGCTTGTTCGTTGAGAGCCCTCTGCTGTGACTCCGCCTTCGCCCGCAGTCTCTCTCCAAGAGTGAGCATTGGCACTCGCAAGCAAATCCGCAGGGTCTCGCCGGACCTTGTGGGCTTCAATGCCGCCCTCTCCGCCTGCATCTTGGACCTTGTCTTCCGTACAGGCTGAAGCATCGATGGGAGGAGCTTCGCAAACTTCGTCCCGGACCTGTAACGGCTTTTGAGAAAGTAAAGCATCATTCGAGGCGAGCGTCGCAGTCGCTGGCCGCTTGCAGTGTGCCTTGCTGGAGAGAAAGCTTCGACGGATGCAGTGTGGCTCGCCCAGCAAGGCAAATGCTTTCGTCGGGGATCCTTAAGTGTGGTCCTTTGCAGCAACAAGGACCTGCAATGTGCTGCTGAGCGCAGCCGTCCGCATCTCCTGGCAGCGAGCGTTGGCAACAGTTGCTCGAATCGAGGCCTTTTGGATACCGAGAGTTTCGCGCGAGAATTGCGAGTAGCTCGATGCAGGTGGAAGGCATCCAGCCAGACTCTGTGACATACAACACGGCCGCCCACGCCCTCCGCAAGGAAGACCAGGACCAGCAGCTTGGATGGTCAGGCGAAAGCGCTAGCAACTGGCATTTCTAGCCCTCCCATGACGTTTTCAAAGGCTCCAAGCTCAAATGAAATTGAAGTTTGGAGGCCCCCACGAGAACAGAACCGAGAAAGGGTTGAATTCGTGAGGTGGCCGATGACACTGAAGCTGCTACACGATTCGGCTGAAGCAGGCAAGGTCTGTGAAAACTCCTGCGTCCGCAGGCTTTCAAGCCTGGACATGTAGGTTCGAGGGCTTAACAGATGCGAGGCGACTCTCCTGGGATGCTTGATGTAATCATTTTAGCAGTTTAGAATTCTGGTGGAGTGCTTAGTAGGTTTGGGCCCTCATGGGACCTACAGTAGTTCTCTCTCATGGTTGTCATCCTGGCTGGGCATGAGCTGCTGGTAGTGGCCTGAGTCGTATGAGAGCTAAAGAAATAGAGTGAAGACATTCGTATTGAGCTCTTGTGGGCTGTGAATATGTGGGTCGGTTTGGGGTCTGGCTTGCTTGGTTCTCGAATCTCCTCTACCTCGTAGCTTTCATGCATATACTGTCGGGGCCGAAGCTCTCTGCTTCGGGTGTTTTCTTGCCTGGGCCCCAGGCATCCGGCGTGGCAAGGTGTCATTCGCCGCGCTGGCGGCCGTGGCACGGCGGAGGCGTCATTGGTGCCAGGTGGGAAAAAAAGCCGTGCTCCAGTGGTAGCTCTTGGGTGTTCCGTGAAGTTTCATGACACCGAGAGCCCCCGCAGTCTTGGACCTGAATCGGAGGGATCTTTGTGCATTTCAACAAGAGAGGCTTTGTATCTGCTCCACTGCATGGAAGCGGAGCAGGTGGGAAGAGACAGGGCCGGGGCTGTTGAGGTCCTTCGTCTTCCAAGCCTCCTTCACCAAAGCCTCAAGCTGACACGGATCCACCAGCCGTCGTGTTGATGTTGGGTGGCAGTCAGGAGATTTTTAGGCTGCGGCGCAGCTTCGCTGAGCTGTGCCGGCAAAGCCATACACACGTTTTCATCCCAGAGCCCCCTGACCTTCTGCCACCGCCACGAGACTTTGGGCCAGGTCGAGGCAGATGCGGTGAGCTGCGCACTCGCTCTGCGTTGCTTGGAGGACCCAGACTTCTATACCTTTCTTGCAGCTCGAGCAGTGCTTTGGGGTTGAAAGGGATCCATGCTGTGGCCGAGTACACATTTTCTCGTTCTGATCCTCGCCGCAGAAGGACTGCAGCGAGTGGTCCTGGGCCATGCTGCTGTTGCAGCTGGGCTGTTCAGGCTGTCCAATCAGGACTTCTTTTCGCCTGTACACGCTTTCCTGCGCGTCGCAGAGCAACTTCACCTCCACGACGTTTATCTGCAATCCTCTGGTGTTCCGATGCCAAGGCAACGACCCGGCTTGGACTCCACCTGCCTCAATGTGGCCCTGTCGGCTGTGCTTGCCGGAGCTGAGGCGGTTAGGTTGCGGAGCAATCTGCACTGTGCACGTGCTTCCAACAAAGGGAGCGCTGGCGGAGACCTTCTACTGTTTCGAGCGCACGTTCAGGTTGCTGGGTGTTGGCGTTCCTTTGTCGGTGTTCCGGGGTTGGTGTTCTGTTCCCGCTCCGTTCTATGATGTGAAGGCGTAATACAGGGATGCAGCGGATCTTGACACCGTCACCTGTTCACCCTTGCCTAACGCAGTTCTTGGCAAGAATGTCCGGCTTTGCTGTCCTGCACCCTTGCTCTACCCCTCTTAACGCCTGGGCTGCCCTTCAAACTCATCAGCTTCATTAACATGGGCATGTTCGTGTCACGTAAAGTTCTGTCACATTCTGACGGTCAGGCAGCCATCAGGATTGTAATCATGGCCTTGGAACTGTCAGGCGCCGTGGCACCGGGGGCTGTGCCTTGTGGCGTCTGCACTCCAGCACGGTCCCGCGCCGGACTCCGTAAGCTGCGCCCGAGCTGTCAGATTAAATGAGACAGACAGAGAGTCGGAGCAGTTTGAACACATCTCGGCGGTCCCAGGCCCCAGGCTCCGATAGGTCTGAGATGCTACATGTATAACGACTATTGACTATAGTATAATGTAGAAGTGGCACATTCGGCGAAGCTTGGGTCCAAAGCTTCTGCACTTGCCGCCAACATCCGGCACAGCCAGAAGCATACCGTGCGGTGAGTTGAACAGTGCCGGAATGCAGAGGCAGTGTTGTGATTTCAGCCCGAGCCTTGAACACAACGTGGTATCTGCGGACTCTTCATATGAAGACCAGACCAGGGCAGGGGCACAGTACCAAACGAAGATGAAAGCACAAGTATCATTGCAACATAGAGGTGCACCACAACTCGAAATGAGAGGTAGCACCGTCGCCAGTGCCTGTGCACGAGCAGCCGTTCCCGGCGTCGCACATCGCTTACTGCGAACGTGCCTTTGCTGCGTGTTTCGGGAAGAACGCCTGTCGGTTCAACCGCCTCAGAGTTTTGGGACCAACAGTGAATACGTAAAAGAGCACGTTTCTGGAGACATGCTGGGCGAGCATTATCTCCCCTCACTTGCTCATTGATTTGCGTGTGTGGGTTCTCGTTTCGGGGGTGCAGTGCTCGGCTTGGGCGCCCCGGACATGAGGCGGGCGCATGCTTAGGTAATCGTGGCTTTAGGCGAAAGCTCACAGAAAGAGGTTCAAAGATGCTTGCACATGTAAGGTTCAAGATGGAACCGCATGTCCCAACAAGGGTCCATGGTCCATGCCCCATGCCCTTCGGTGATTCAGGTTGCAGTTCTCGGGCGTCCGCCTCGGGACATCGGCCTACAACGCCTTCATGGCAAGCTCCCGCGGGCACTGGTCCCTGGCCATGGCGACGTTCAAGGAGATGGGTGAGAAGGCGGAGAATAAAAAGAGAAGAAAACCGGCTTCCATTTCATTTCGGCTCCATCTGGAATATGTGGGGCTGCGTGCGAACAGGGTGAGTTTGAGAAATCCCAATCGGACCAAGCTTTCTCATCCAAGCTTCGGGGGATTCGGAAATCAACTTATTCGTCCAGGCGTTGTCCCGGGACACCATCACTCTCGGCGCTGCCGTGGCAGCGCTCTCTGCCGACAGCACAGCTTGGGCGAAGGCGATGTACTTCCAGAGGCAGGGTAGCTTGATATCAAGTTAAAGCTGCAGGGAAACGATCAATTCTGTGCGTGGACGCCGCATTGTCAAAATGTTTGGGTGGGATGAGGGATGCGTTCCAGGATTGCCTCCCTCGTCGCACCAATTGAGTTTTTACAGGACATAGTATGTGTTCGGACAGAAATGGAAAGAAGATGCAACCCGATCAGGGACACATGGGTTTCTATCACTGTTTTGTCGGTGTTAACCTTTGAAGCGACTCCATGCTCCTGCTGTGAAGGCCGCTGCTACTACCAGCCAAAAAGGCGTGACAAACCAGGCTCATGGATGGGCAACAGGCACTAGACATCACAGTAAGTGAAAGCCACGTGCAGATGCTGCTTTGTGCCTGCGCTGCAGGCATCGATTGAACGCGCCCGCGACAACAGCCTGCAGCACGGCCTGCTCCAATGCCGGTGAGCCGCTTGGGCTGGTCACCCCAGAAGTGTCCGGTGGACTCAACAAAAAAAAAGACACGTCGAGGGAGTCCGGGATTCTAGAAGCTTTGGAGAGTCTGAGGGAGTCCGGAGACTCCCAACCATAGGAAGCTGAAGAACCTGACGAGCAGCGCTCGCCTCAAGAGTTCGCTCTGCAAGAGCTCGCGCCGGGTCGCAGTGCCAGGTGGGGCCGGGCCTTGGCGGTGCTTTCGAAGCTCGCGCAGAGCGGACTTCAGGAGGTCGCCAGCAAAGCTTCGTAAAAGCGTGTTTGGTTTGGCACGGCCGCAAAGCGCAGGTTTGAGAATTCTGTGGGATGCGGATGTGTTTCTTTTATCGCTCATGTATTGAAAGGGCCTGAGCCCTGAATGCTCAAAGCCTCAAAGCCTCCGCACGGTCGCTTGGCTTGGACTTGGGCGTTTGCAATTAGGTCACTCCCCTCCCGATTTTTTCCGGCAGGAAAAAACATCCCAGCGGCCGCAGACGCCAGGACCAGAAGACACGGACCGCGGCGGTGGCTGCGGGCGGGTGCCAGGGTTGGCGTGCGTCGCTGGAAAAGCTGAACTTTGTTCAGGCCTTTCTGGGCGAGCGGGAGCTGTTCTGGGACTACCTCTACTTTCACTATGTCTAGCAATTACCAACCAACGTACTTTGAGAGGGCACCCCGCCACACTCATATTCAGCGTGCCACGATACAGTAATTGGAAGGTGGAGGTGGAGTCGTAAGTTCGTGGAAACGCATTCTAGACTTGCGCCCTACAGACAGTTGGCACATGAAGCTCTGTCAACAAACCTACCTTGTCTGCACTTCCCCGTTTCTTTTGCGGTCAATTGACTTCCGGTCTGGTTTAGGCTAGCTCGCATGGGCTTTGCATAGACCCTGGCTCGTAAACTGAGGACAGATAAAGACAGATCTGCCCCTCCAACTTCGAATGTGAGATGTACTCTGTTGGGTTTAGGCTCTCACAACTCGGACATGCCAGGCGAGGTTCGTAGGTGCGGGTGGTTGTGAAACCAGCAGCAGTCATCTTTGTCCTGTTGGGTTTAGGGTTTAGGGGAAGCCCTTATTTGGCTTGATGATGTGGAGGGAATACAGACATGGCATCTCCTTGACATTAATGACGTCCAAAGCAGCCTCTGGCATTTCCTGCAGCACTTCAGGATGCAACAGTCTGTCTTTGCCATGGCGTTCACGGTCACTGCTGAGTGACACGAAGTTCTACTACCGTCCTTGCAATGTATGCATCTTACTCTCTTGCAGGAATTCAACCTTGCTACAGTTGAAATCGCCAGTCAGCTTTGGCATCGTGAGATCATGAACTGTGACCAGTAGTGCTACGGCTTGGCGCGATGCTGTTGTTTTCTGGTATTTTCCCCGGCCGACTTCCCAAGCCCGGATGCAAAAAGGGAAGGGTTTTTGGGTGTGAGATGTACTTTGGGTCGAGCTGGGAGTGTGAGTGCCGAGACCCTCCTTGGCCTTTCAGCCGAGGAGCAGGAGAAGCTTCAGAAACATGTAAGCTTGTCTGCAGATACCTTGTCAAGCCTGCAGAAGCAGCGTCACAAGAAGCGAACCTTGTTCAACCAAACGCCAGGAAACCCCGAGGCCTTCTAGAGAGGGCGTCGCTGAGCAATGCAGTAGTAAATCGAAACTGCACACACACAAAGGCATAGTCGTTTCATGTACTTTTACCATATTCTTTGCATACCTACCTACCTACCTACCTACCTACCTGCCTGCCTACCTACCTACCTACCTACCTACCTACCTACATACATGCATGCATACGTACGTGCATGCATACGTACCTACATACATACCGTACATAGCATATCCTACATACAAAATCATGCATAGCACTGGGTTAGATCACATATAGTGGCACAATGTGCAATACACAAGGGGTAATGCACAACAGGCCGACTCCCAGCTGGCGGCCTGCAACGCGGCTCTCGCGGCGACTTGGACGGGGAAAGACTTTCGGAGCCCTTGGGAAGCATTTTGCCTAGAGGGTCTGTATAGATTATTATTTAGACTATTGTTTTGGACCTATATATAGAGTAACATTTTGGACTTAGGCCCCAAAACCGTAACAAGGGATGGTCGTTTAGTGTAAAGGCAACCGCAGCCTAACGAGCATGGACATCAGTATGAAGTTTAGGCTGTGAGTCTGCCTCGAATCGTGGTAGTCGCTGGGACGAGTATCCAGGCAAGGCTCATTACAAACATGATGAGGGCAGTACGGCAAGCTGTCAAAAAGACATTCCATTTTTGTGACAAAGCAGTATTGAACAGTCAATGAGGGAACACAAGATGGCAGCACGAAGCCGGTAAAATACCTGCAGTGAACTTGCATTGTGAAATTATGACCCTTTGCCGAACAGACCTAGCTGATTCTGGAAGGGATGATGAAGAAAGCGCTGTTCTGGCAGCAGTGTGTGGTGCGGAGTTCGGAGCCGAATCGGGTATGGAGCTCAACTGGTCTCCGTTTCTCCGTCCTATTGGCAGCCGTAGATAACTATTTCAACGTCCATGCCACGAAGATGACAAAGCTATGAACTCCTTCTTAAACTAAATCCACCCTCTGCAGCGAACTCGTGGAGCTCTGACTGCGCAGGCCTGCGCAGAAACCGTCCAGTGGCATTTGGCCTTAGCCCTCCTGGGCTGTGGACCAGGTCCTCCGAGCGGAGTCTCATAGTGGGCGTCCTTCTACGTAGGGCTTGGGCTTTCTTGTTTTCAATTTCTGAAACTCGCAGTTGAAGATCGGCATCGCTGTATGCTACGGCATCAACCTATTCTACGACGACTGCCACTACTACTGACGACCACAACTACTACTACGACGACTACTAGTACTAGTACTAGTACTACTGCTGCTACTACTACTACTACTATTACTACTACTACTACTACTACTACTACTACTTCTACTTCTACGACGACGACGACGACTACTACTACTACTACTATTACTACTACGACTACGACTACTACGACGACTACTACTACTACTTCGACGACGACGACGACTGCTGGCAGTGTGCGCATAGAGAG
>CAJNJA010008343.1:0-14329 GCA_905231915.1 Symbiodinium necroappetens
CTAGAAGCTAACCGAAAAGACCTACCTTGTTAGGGTTCCTTATTATGGTTTCTATATACATTTCCTTAAAAAAGGTAGGTCTTTTCGGTTACAGGTAGGGCTTTAGGGTTTGATAAGGTTCTATAACCCTGAGGGTCCAAAGGGACCTAGCAATCCGGTACTCGTTGATGAGGTGAGATCTTGGGAGTAGTGTGTGAAGACTAAGTACCCAGATCCTGAGTTCCTAGACAGGCTCTCTGCTTTTGTGATGTACAGCAGCTTTGAGAAGGCTGTTGTGGTGACATTTCCCTAAACTCGATTCCATAAACCTTCAACCCGAAACTCGAAACCTTCAACTCTAAACCCTAAACTTCAACCCTAAACCCTCAAACCTTCGACCCTAAACCCTCAAACCTTCAACCCTAAACCCGACACCCTAAACCTGCAACCCTCAACTCTCCAAACTCTAAACCCGACACCCTCAATCCCAAAACCCCCCAGAAAGGTTTGAACTCCGACAGCAGATCAGGGTTTCTTTGGAGTTTTTTTGGGTGTGGTAACGGTTTAGGGCTTAGGGCTTAGGGTTTAGGGCTTACGGCTTTGGGTTTGGGGTGTAGGGCTTAGGGCTTAGGGCTTTGGGTTTGGGGTTTAGAGCTTAGGGTTTAGGGCGTAAGTGCTTCAGAACCAAGGCCTCAGCCTCAGATGACGCAACCCCTTTTTGTAGAAGCACAGACCTGCAAAGCCAGCTGCTAAAGCCCCACAGATCCTCTCCTAGGTAGTCTTAGGGAGACCCCCTAAAGGGGACCCTTCTTAATCCTACTTCTGGCTCTCTTAAACGGGACCTTATTGAGAGGGTCTAAATCCCCAAGGGTCCCCCTAATCCTAACTCCCATCCTCTAGACAACACCTTCTTCAACCGGCCCTCACTCCCGGAGCCCCTGGGTTTAGGGTTTAGGGCTTACGGTTAGGGTTTAGGGCTTAGGGTTTAGGGTGTAGCGCTTAGGGTTAGGGGTTTAGGGTCTATAGGGCTTTGGGTTTGGGGTTTAGGGTTGAGGGTCCTGGATCCCGTAATGTGCAATTTCGAACCTAGCGGCACAGAGCGAGTCGTTTTTGACAGCCGATCTCGAGCCAGTTCGGCAAACCCTAAATTTACCAAAAATCATGTGGGCAGTTCTTTAAATTAGGATCCCTTTTTAGGCCCCCAAAATGGTGCGGCGCCCTTATAAGGGACCCTACGGTTGATGATAGAAATCCGGCATTACCCACAATAAGAAAGGAATAGACCATAATTCCCATAGTTTAGGGCCCTTGAGGTAATGCTAAGGATTTCTACAATCAACCCTAGTTTAGAGAACTACCCATCTCGAGCCCTTATAGTACCCTTATACAAGCCCTTATGGATCCCTTCAAGGAACCCTAAAAAAACGACCCTAAAAAGGGACCCCCTAGCTTAGAGACCTACCCAAAACCCTAAACCCTAAACCCTAAAGCCCTAAACCCTAAAACCCTAAACCCTACACCCTCAACCCTCCCTCAAAAGGACCCTAAAAAGGGACCCCTAGTTTAGAGAACTACCCATGGTAGAGCCTGAAGGGAAGCCCTTCAGAGGCTCTTTGAAGAGACAGGAGGAGCCCCCAGAAGCCTAACCCTCAGGCTCAAAATACAGGGTTTAGGGTTTGGGGTTCAGGGTTTAGGCTTTAGGGTTTAGGCTTTAGGCCTTAGGGTTTAGGCAAGATAGCTCGGAGGCCTTATGTAGTATGGTCTGAAAGTTTCGGTGTGAATTCTGTTTGGGTTTGGGGTTTAAGATCTCGGGCTTGAGGTTAAGGCTTATATCCCTTACCCTCAAAGGACTCATATTTTAAGGCTTTTCGGCCCAAAGACCCGATTATATAACGCTTCTGTGGCTACTTTGATGCTACGGGTAAACCGATGTAGACTCCGGCTTAGGGTTTCAGGGCTTAGGGGTTTAGGGCAAGGGCCCCAGAGAGCCGTTGTGGGAGAAGCCCGGAAACCCCTGAAGAACTTAAAAGCCAAGCGCGACAAAGCGCCCGGTACAACCCTACAGCCCTGATAAATCCCTCTGAAACAGCGAAAACCCTTCTCATAAGCCCTATAAAGCATTAATGAATCCTTGCCTATACCGACCCAATGCCCCAAGGAATACTGATAAGGACGGTTAAAGCGACCTACGCCTCAACCCGTAAAGCCCGAAATCAATATAAAAAACATTGAAGTTTTCCTGAGGAGCTGCAGCCGGACGAGGTGAGCACAAAGTCATGGGCAGGGCAATTTGGACTTTGTGGTGTAAGGTTTGTATGGATAGATACATAGATCGGTAGGTCGATAGATAGATGGACAGACAGGTAGAGAGAGGTGCATCTAGGAACATAGGTGACTCGGTAAATTCGAAACAGGAAGGTTTTGCGGATTTTTGCGGTGAATGATGTACGGCGTTTAGCTTGAAAGTTTCGGGCTTTCCTGTTGATGGTTGAGCTAGGTGTTGGGTTTACGATCGCTTGGGCATCGACTCGAGGAGATAAGTGGGATTCGAAATACTGTTGATGATACAAATCCTGCATTACCTTATTTGCATCTAAACCACCCCCCCGGCCCCATGCATACCACCCCATTGCAAAATCCTACGACCATGAATCTGAAAGACTTCCAGCGTGATTCGGGTTTGCAACACGTCCAAACACTACAGTACACCCTTTACAACAAAATGTGTACATATCTATACGTATGTCATATATATATATATCTATATCCTTTTCTACCTAGCGCGAGAGAGAGAGAGAGAGGAGGGATAAGGAACGACAGAGAGAGAGAGAGAGAGAGAGAGGGAGACAGAGAGAGAGAGAGAGAGAGCCAGTCAGAGGCCCTACAACATAGAAGCCTAAATCATTACCAACATTATTCCTTAGGGTTCCTTATTGTGATTCTACCTTAAAGAAGCCCAAAAACGGTACTCTAATTATCCCCTAGTATAAAAGCCTACTATAGATCCCTTGTAGAACCCTTTAAGGATCCCCTTAGAGGGGCCCAAAACCGTACTCTAATCTTTAAGGCCCCTGCATGAGCCAAGACCACCAGTTCACAGGTCAGTTTTGGAACGGCCGTCACGGCCTGCGAGAAAGGCGAGGGCTTCTTGCACCGGGTTTAGGGTTTAGGGGTTCAGGGGTTTAGGGGCTTAAGGCTTTTACTGGTTTAGGGGTTTAGAGTTTAGGGGTTAGGGGCTACAGGGCTACGGGGTTTTAGGTTTAAGATATACCTGAACTAAAGAACCTACCTACAACCTTTGTGCTCCAAATCCTAGCTCCTCAACCCTAAACCCGAAACCCGAAACCCACTAAAAACAAAAATCCACACAGCCTAAGCATTTTAACCCTAACCCCTAGACCCCATAAGCCCTCCTAAAACCCCTAAGCCCTGAATCCTAAGCCACTATGCCCTGAATTCGGGTTCTCGGTATAGGGTTTCAGGGTTTAGGGTTTTGCGGTTTAGGGTTTTAGGGTTTAGGGTTTAGGGCTCAGGGTTAGGACCACGATGCACAAAAGCAGAGGGAGCCCACGATGACTGGCTTACCGCCTAAGCAATATCCGGTGGATGCAAGCAAGATCTGACATCTGAGTTGATTTGAATCCATATACAACGGTTTCCTTCTCTAATGCTACTATAGTTAAGGTATATGTCTTAATAGTCATGTTAAGGATACGCCTATAGGTTTAAGGGGTATATTTCGTACATGCCTTCGGGTCCATGCAGACTGATCGTAAATACCTTGCTCCCAAAGTGCCTTCGTAGGGGCTACCTCAAGGCCAAAGTACCTACGGTTGAATTACCCATAATGAGGAATATACCATAATTCTCATAGTTTAGGGTCCTTCAGATAATGCTAAGGATGTTATCATCAAGAGTACCATCTGGTACATGGACCCTTAAGGTACGGCTGAAGCCTCAGGGTCGCTTCCTTCGGCACATCCTGGCTCCCGCGCGCAAGAACGGCTCGAATATGTGATTCCCCAAATCTGTGCATCCGCCTACGCAAGGGTTCAGGGTTTAGGGTTTGGGGGTTTAGGCCTCAGGGTTTAGAGGGTGGCAGCTTGGGATGTGTTTTGGTTTCCGTCGTGGTCCTTATGCGTCTTTGAACTATAATTAGCCCAGATCAAACAGCCTGACAACACCAACTCAGACCCAACCAAGTTCCGATTATTTGTAATTTCTGGGGGTGCTGAAGTAGAAGCCAGGCAGTGAAAATAATGGGATATGATCATCATGTCCCTAAGGTAAAGAAAAGGGAAACCCTTTGAAGCCTTTGACACAGCTTGCCTGAAGCTTATACTAAACCGCCCTGAGGCAGACGCCCCCAACTCTGCCCGAAACAGACAAACATGCACACAAGAACGCAAACACAAAAATAACAAGCAGTTAGGCAATCACACCAACCACTGACCAATCACACCAACCAACCAACCAACCAGCCAGCCTGCCAGCCAACCAACCAACCAGACAACCAACCAACCAACCAACCAATCAACCAACCAACCAACCAACCAACCAACCACCCTGCACCTTACCTTTACCTTTACCTTTTCCTTTACCTTTACCTTAGCTCTGCCTGCCTGCCTGCCTGCCTGCCTGCCTGCTTGCTTACCTTCCATGCTACCAGCCTACCAACCAACCAACCAACCAACGAACCAACCCGCCAACAAACTCAGACACACGCACACACGAACAAATGCTTTTTTCAGGGTCCCTACAACATCGCATGCGCTCCCGCAAGCGCCTATAGGGATGAGAACTTGAACTGAACTGTACAAGCCCTGAGAACGTAGAAACTACGAGGAACCTCTGCTAGAATTCCAACCGTCGTCGCTCCGGCTAAAGGAAACTACAGTTGGGGAGTTTGGGGTATTTAGGCCTTCTATAAGGCTACCATAAGGTATATAGACCTTACTTCTATCAGGCTCCTGTAACGGTAATTACCACCTGAAAATGTCCTAGATAATCCCTAAACCCTAAACCACTAAGCCCTAGACCCCTAAACCCTAAACCCTAATGAGGGCCTTTAAGGTTTTAGGCTTTTGAATCTGGCAGGGGGCCAGTGGGAGTTGGCACTTTCGCTGCTGGCGCTGCTGGAAGAGCAGCGCCAGCCGGGCAATCAGGCAGAGGGGTTAAGTTTGACCCTAAGGCTCAAAATAGCTCAAAAGCCTTTCATAGTACGGTCTTTGGGCCCAAAAGCCTTAAAATATGAGTCCTTAGAGCCTTAGGGTAAGAGCCCAAGAATTAGTGTTCTCAGGGGTTCCTATAAGGGGTCTAAGGGGGAATCTATAGGGTTTCAGAAGGCTTTGTGGGAGTTCTAAGGGTCCACGGGACACAGTACATTCGGTACTCTAGTTATGTGGGTGATCATTTTGTATATGAGTAGTTCTCTAAATTAGGGTCCCGCTTTAGGTCCCCAATTTAGTACGTCGCCCTTGTAAACAGGACCCTCGAAGGGACCCTAATTCAGACAGCTACTCACATGAGAATTAAATCCTTGGACCAATCGGGTCCCCCGGGCTTCGTAGGCAGACTCTGACCTTGTGCGGATTTGTGGGTAAAAGAAGCTCCGAGCTTTTTTTTTTTTTTCGAAACCCACCTGTAACCCATTAGAGCTTCCGGGCTTAGGGCTGCTTAGGGTTTTCGGGTTTAGGGTTTAGGGTTTATAGTTTTTATAGGGCTTATAGGGTTTATAGGGCTTATAGGGTTTATAGGGTTTTCGGGTTTCGGGTTTAGGGGTCACCTGGACCCCAACGTTAAAGAGCCTGCCTGCTTAAGGACCTGCAGATGGAAATCTTAATAAGCAGCTTCCTGGGTTGGTTCAAGATAATCACGGCTTGAGGCTTATGGGTTTGCTGCTTCATATGTACATATGGGTAGATCTCTAAATTAGGGTCCCTTTTGGGGGTCCCTTTATATTAGGGCGATGTGTCACCTGGGGACCAAGAAGGGGACCCTAAATTAAAGAACTACCCATATGACATGCACAGGGTTTGGGGATTTGGGCTTTGCATGTATAGCTTAAAGACGAAATGAGCCTTAAACGTAGGCGCCCTATACCCTTATACTATGAATTCCTATATTGTATATGAACCTTAAACCCTTTTAGGGTATATTTCGTCCATAAGGTACATACCTACCTACCTACCTACCTACCTACCTACCTACATACATACATACATACATACATACTTACTTACATACACACGCACCCGGTTCCCCAAGGCGCAGCTTTTGGAATTAGTTTAAGCGAGTTTCGGATGATGCTTGCAGCCACATGAGGTATTTCTTAAAGTTCCATTCTAGCTTATGCTCTTTCTTGCGAGTGTGTACCATTTCCCTGTATAGCACAGCTCACTCACCAAAACGCTGTTCTAATCATTTAATCCCCCCATATTAGCCACATGGGTGGTCCTCTAAATTAGGGTCCCTTTAAGATCTCAAACATAGTACGGCACCCTTACAACTCATACTGTAAAAGGCACGCTAATTTAGCGAACTACCCACATAGAACCCAAACAGTACCCTTATAAAAACTTAAACCCATATAGATCCCATTAAGGAACATGAAAAAGGGGACCTAATTTTAGAGAACTACTCACATGCCAGGTGATATACAATGCTGCCATCAGTGCCTGCGAGAAGGGGGGCGAGTGGGAACAGGCCGGGGTGAGTCGCCGTCGCGCTAAGAGGGCACCCTTACCCCTTAAGGACGAAATGACCCTGAAAAGTAGGGGCCCTGTATACCCTTATACTATGAATTCCTATATGATAGATGAACCTTAAAGCCTTTTAGGGTTCATTTCGTCCCTAAGGTCGTTGTTGTCTACTTGCCGTCCCAAAATAGTCCCAAGTACTTTCAGAGTAGACCCGAAACCCCTATTCCCTTAACCCAAAAAACTGGGGCTCCGGTAAATCCCTATTGTCATGCTCTGGGTTAGATGTCTAGGATCCTTTGACCTTTGGGTTTCTTTATGACCACAACGGTCGGAGACGCTAATAAAATCGGTTTAGGGTGTAGGGTTTAGGGTGTATAAGGGGTGTAGGAGTTTAGGGGTTTTGGGGTTTAGGGGCGCGGGGAGGTTCTCAGGTTTGCTCGCCTGATGGTTAACAAAGGTAGGCCTGTGTGCTTACTACGGTTTTGATGATATAAATCCTGCAGGACCCATAATAAGGAATATACCATAACTCCCATAGTTTTGGGGTCCTTGGGGTAATGGTAGCCCTGTGTCCTTACTGGTGGAAGCTCCCTCGATGTAACCCTCGGCTTCCAGGGACTGTTAGTGGGTCCTTAGACTGGCCCCAAATCCCCAGCCCGACGCAGGCCCAACAGGCATTTCCCTAGAACAGCTTCCACCCTCAACCCCAAACCCCAAACCCCTAAACCCTCAAACTTGGTGACTTGTTGGGAGCCTATTTCGGGCAGACGGCAAAAGAGTCACCCCAACTGTAAAAAAAACACCCTCAACCCTAAACCCTGAACTCTATACCCTCCCTGTCCTTCCCCTTCTACCAGGCCCTCTGGCTTCTGTTCGGATTTCCTCAGAGGCGGCTTGAACAGGCCCCTTGGTTTATTTGGTAATTGCTCGGTTTTGGGTTTTGGGTTTATAGGGTTTAGGGTTTAGGGTGTAGGTTTTAGGGTGTTCGATTAGGGTTTTAGGGCTATTGGCTTAGGATTCTTATGATGGCTTGGTTTAGGGGGTGTTCGGTTTAGGGTTTTAGGGTTACGGGCGTAAGTATGATTGCTTGGTATAGGGCGTGTTCGGTTTGGGGTTCTAGGGTTGCGGGTTTGGGATTCTTATTCAACATCATGCTCGTTTGCTAGGTTCCCCAGTAGCACCCCTTTGCCCTTTTTACTTGGGGGCTGTCCTTATTAAAGCCGAATCAGTAAGGGGTTACTGGGGAACCTAGTTTGCGTTCTTGTTCTTGGAAGGGCTGGAAAGGCCTGCTAGCGCAAGCTGGGAAGACTTGTTGTTGGTTTCGCGGTATGATGTACTACCTTGCTGTATCACGTGAGTCTGTAAACCCGAAGCCCTGAACCCTAAGCCCTACTGTAAGCCCCAATGATTAGCCTAGGGTTTGGTCTTCGATATATTACGGGCTGCGCGTTCTTTTGCGGCTTGAAAGGCGTTACGGCGAAAGGGATGTGGGGTTCAAGTTCAAGGGCGTTGATGGTTTCGGGGTTGATACTGAGTGGGATCTCCAACTCTAAGTTTGGCTGTTTTGCTGCCTTGTGTTTTTGGGCCAGGCGGCCGGCGTAGTTCTTATGGAGTGTTTAGGATTTATAGGGTTTTGCTTGCATATCGGGTTTAGATTCGTTTAGATGTGGGTTCTTCCTTGGGCTGAATGGGCTCACATGATGGCACGATGGTATGCAGGGGGGGGGGGGTGAATGTCATTCTTCAGCAATAATCTAAATCTCGAACAGCTAACCTCTAAGTCCCTTGATAAGCAGGATTGTGAACCTATTGAACATAAGCAGTCTATAGAACAAAACCCTATAAATCCTTACGCAAACCCGAACCGTCCCAACCGGTCCTATGTACTGTTATGTGGGATAGTTTTCTATTTCCCTACCTCATAATAGTATTTCCCAATATAGAAACCCTATATTCTACTATATAGGTACATAAACCCTAAACCCTAAATGACCCTAAACCCTAAACCCTAGGACCCTTTGGGTGTACAAGAAGTCCGCCAGGGCATCATCTCCTTCAACTCGGCGATCTGTGCATGCGGGCAGTGCGAGCAGTGGGAGCAGTCGCTGTGGCTGCTGTCGTGACTTGGGAGCAACATTACCCATAGGCCCGTAAGTAGTTCTTTTTTTATGGTTGATATTTAGAATCCTATAAGGCAATCCCAAAAAGGAACCAATTAGGGGCCTATGGGTAGACTCATATGTCTTAGTGTTTTTTGACAACTATGTTGCTTTCATGTTGTGTTTTGTTGAGGGGATTTTGTGCTTAGTGAGTAAGTTGCTCTTTTTCCGCGGATTCGGAGAAGTTACGTACAGGTTCCATGGGGTCGTAGGGGGCTGCTGTCGATGGAACTACAGGACTTCAGATCTTTCTGCTGTTTTCTCGGGGACTCGCCTGATATTTTGGAGAGCATCACTAGATTTAGGCTTGCGGTTCAGGGTTTAGGGTGCACGTCTGCACCAGGGTAATGTGCTGCAACACCCCATTCCAATTCCAGAAAGTTGGGGCATCATTCTCCTCATGCCCGTAAGGTGGTAATGACCCTTAAAAAGTAGGGGCCCTATACCCTTATACTATGAATTCCTATATGGTATATGTACCTTAAACCCCTTTAGGGTTCATTTCGTCCAGAAGGTAAGGACACTGCTCGATCAGGCGCGCCACCAAAGATGTAGCATCCCGGAAACTCCGTTTCTTCAACAGGAGAGAGCTGATACTATCTCGCAGTGGCAACCATCCAAAGCTATGCCCCCGGATTTGTTGCCAAGAGCAGTCTTCTATGTGCAGCCAACGAAGAGTGGGACGACGCCACCTGGGCCCTTCAAAAGTGGGCAGGGCCATGAGGTTGGCACAAGCCTAGCTTACGGAGATCGCCCTCTTTGTGCGAGAATCCACAGGAAAGGGCCAACCCAGCTGATGTGAACGCTTTCAGACTGATGTTCCTCAAGGCCCAAATTGGGCTTTCTGGAGGAAGCACTCCTGATGCGAAGATGGCCTAGCACAGTTTGCCAGCATGCGTTGCCCTGTCAAGAGCGGGTTTGTTAGAGGTGTGGAGGACGCCTGGTTCCGTCTCCACTAAACTTCTGCCGAAACCAAATCACAGGGGCATCCACTTCGCACCGGAATGGGTGCTTCTCTTGGCTCACCGAGACATCCTAGAAATCCTAGCCCCTAAACCCTAGAGACCCTAAACCCATATGTACCTTAAGCCCTAAACCCTAGACCCTGAACCTTTAACCCTAGACTCTATAAACCCCAAACCCTGGACCCTGAAGCCGCGATTGCGTCCCGATGTGTAGCTGAACTTCTGTCCCTGCCCCGGCCCAATTTAGAGCTTTTTCTAAGGGCTCATTAAAACGGGCTCGTTCAAGGGATCCTTCAAGGTTTCTTTTAATTGGCTTTTTGAAGGGATTTTGTTAATCTCTTCTAAGGGGTCTATAAGGTGTATATAAGGGTACTATTACAATAGCCATATACAAACCGTATTTATTGACTCCTTAGCGTACAAAGGTTGCCATGAGTGTCAGTTTACGTCTTCAATCTAGAAGCCGTAATGATAGGAAGATGTTTTTTTTGGGGGTGGGGGCATCGTTTGATATGTTTTGTTTATTTGTATGGGACTCGTTCAGCATTTTTGGCGTACGGTTTGTTTGTCAGGGTGCTGTCAGTGGCTTCAGCAAGGCTTTTTGAGGGCTTGAGGGGTTTGGAAGTTTGAGCTCAAGGCTCTGGGGGTGCGAAGGCCTAAACAGGCCTAAACCTCCAACCTGCGTATATAGTAGGGGGTCTATATTATTAGGAATTACCATTATGTTAGGGAAGTATCCCCCATGACACCTGGGACCCTAAACCCTAAACTCTAAACCGCATGCTTTGTGTGTAAGGCATCTGCAGAGACGGCAGCTGCGACCCAACATCGTCACCTGGAGCCACGCCTCAGTTTGGGAGTGAGGTCTCTGTGTTTCATGTCGTAAGCCCAGGGGCTGAGTAGGTAACCTTTAACCTTTTGGGGCTTATATATAAGCCTATACTATAATTCAAGAGGTTAACCTTTCTTGGGTTAAGGTACTCGGCCCCTAAGCAAGGGCTATGACGTTATATGCATTAACGGTTAAGCTACAAGCATCGTAAAGAGGGCATTTGCCCACAAGATTTTGGCTATAACCGACCCTAAACCCTAAACCCTACACCCCGAAACCTCTAAACCCCTAAACCCCTAAACCCTGAACCCTAAACCGTTCTGGGTATGACCCACGGGAAACCATAGATAGCAAGATCACTGCCAAGTTAGGATTAAGGGCTTGTAGGGATTATTGGGTTTATAAGGTTTAGGGGTTAGGGTCTAGGGTTTATAGGGTTTACCCATAGGCCCCTAAGTAGTTTTATGGTTTATATTTAGAATCCTATATATATATATATATAAGGCAATCCCAAAAAGGAACTACTTAGGGGCCTATGGGTATAGGGTTTATTCGGTTTTATCAGGTTTAGGGTCTACCTGGAGCCTTAAGAACCTTCCTTTTAGGGTTCCTTATTATGAAACCCTTATATAAGTTACTGAAAAAGGTAGGTTCTTTGGGGTCTAGGTCAGGGTTTATAGTGTTTATTCGGTTTCATAGGTTTAGGGTCTGGGGTCTCGGGTTTAGGGCCATTTTTAGGGTTTGGGTTATATTTTTGCTTCGGGATAGCAGTTTCGGGGTTCGGGCACAGACAGGACTAGTGATAGGTGCAGAACAGTTCTGTGACCCGTAGCCGCAGCATGCACAAGAACGCTGAATCGAATCGCTGCGTATGTCTACAGTTTTTATCTAACAAGTTTACAATAGCATATATATATATATTTATTTATTTATATATTTATTCATTTATACATATATATATACATACATCATATATATATATGTGTGTATGTATATATATATATATACACTGATTTATTTATATGTATTTATATGTATACATTCCTGCGTAGGCACAGGTTTATTTACACCCAATTATGTGTATGTCTCTCTACGCCCATCCTGTTGAGTATTGTTGAGTTTCGATTTCGTGTTCTATCCTGGGGGGCAGTAGTGATACTGTTGATGGTAGAAATCCTGCATTACCTTAAAGGACCCTAAACTATGGGAATTATGGCATACTGTATTCCTTTCACGGGTAATGCAGGATGTATATCATCAACCGTAATACCGTAATGACCCTACGTTGCATGGATCCCTAGTTGCCTGAAGCCCCGAGACCATCCCCAAACCTTCAAACCCCGAAACCCTAAACCCTTAAAGGCACCCCTTAAAACGGACCCCATTACAGAACCCTAATGGTACTCTTTAAGCCGACCCTATCATAAGTTATAGAACCCTGCAGGAGCCACGGTTGAGGATTTAGGGTTTCGCGTTTATGGGGACCCTATTACCCTCAGGGTCCAAAGGACCCAAGAATAAGGTACTTGGGTTTAGGATAGTAGTTATGTAGGTTAAGATGTTGTAGAGTATATGATTATGTGGCACTAGGACTGGCGTTCCAGAACAAGTCAACGAACTCAAATTCCCTAAACCCTAAAACACTCAACCCTAAACCCTAAACCCTAATTCCCTAAACCTAAACCCTAAAACCCTAATTCCCTAAACCCTAAAACCCTAAACCCTAATTCCCTAGAACCCCTAAAACCCTAATTCCCTAATTCCCTAAACCCTAAACGGCCCTAAAACCCTTTGTCAAAGCCTTTCCCAGGAGCTCCGCAGCGACGTCCTGCGAGCGAGCAGACGCATGGGAAGCCGCTCTCCAACTCCTGGGGGCAATGGAGGCTTCCCATCCCAAAGGGGTTTAGGGCTTTAGGGTTTAAGGGTTTTAGAGCTTCAGGGGTTTAGGGGGTTTAGGGTTTAGGGGTCTTTGGGTTTAGGGTTTATAAGATGAGGGTTTTTGTTAGCTCCGTTGTGGGTTTTGCAGCTTTACAGGGTGTTATGAGTAACAAGGCTTACCTTAAGGACGACATGACCTTTAAAAGTAGGGGCCCTATACCCTTATACTATGGAATTCCTATATGGTATATGAACCTTAAACCCTTTTAGGGTGCATTTCGTCCAGAAGGTAGGGTACCTTTTTAGGTTCCTGTAAGGGTTCCTCTAAGGGTGTAGGATTTTGGGGTTCCTTTAAGGGTTCCCAAAGGTACCTGTATGGTAGAATGTAGGGCCTCTAGATTAGGATTTTTTTTATCATGTAGGGACGTATCCCACAACAGTACATAGGACCCTTTGGGCATTATTGCTATTCTTTATCACAGTTGGGTAACATCTAAGATTTTTAGAGGTGCCAAGACTCAAAAAGGAATTAAGAATGTAGTTTGTCAAACTAGCATTGTTGTGAGTACTATTGCTAGCAATATATGTACCAGAGGTGTGTTGATCACCATTAACGTGAAATTTTGTGATGGTTCACAAGTTTGTAAACTGGTTGTTTGAATCCTTGTATAACCGGAGATTTAAGCTTGTTTGGGTGTGTGTATTGGGAAATAGGGATAGGTTGGGTACTGTCCACACTCTCTAACAGCTGGATAACATAATGATAATATACATGTATGTAGCCCTTCAAATACCCCTGGTTTAGCCTGTTGCTGTACCCTAAACCCGAAACCCTAATATGAATGTCAGTGCATGGGGGGGCGAAAGCATAGGACATGACAAAGCGACCTCGAGTTCCATGTCTAGGGTTTAGGGGTTTATTCGATTTTTGTTCTGGAAGGGGTTCGGTTGTAGTTTGTGTTATGAACAGTATATGTGTGTGTAGATAGACATGTACACGTAAAATATGTGGGAGTGTCAACCAACCAGCGAACCTACGTTATTGATCGAAGAAAGTCTCAAATAGCTACGCATAGCCCTATGCCTAACCCTAAACCCTAAAGCCCTAAACCCTAAGGCGTAGGATTTAGAGTTGTTCTGGTTTCTTGCGCTGGTTTAGGATTTGTTATTTTTTTCAAAAAGATTCGGGGGGTGTGTAGGGCTTCATGTACCATAAACCCTAAACCCTAAACCCCATATTGATTCCGAGCTGCTTTCTGACAGGTGCGATCTTTCCAGAAGGATGTGATCATCTACAACACGTCCCGCGGTTTTGAGACAACCTTAAATACCTTCAACCTCTCTGGGGTTTTGGGGGTAACATAGAACTCGATTCTGTGCCCCAAAGGGTTGATATTTTTTGCTGGCTCGGGAAACTATAGACAATTCATTGGACCATGGTATGAGGTTTGGAGTTGAGGTGTCATTGGTGTAGGGTTAAGGGATTCTTACGTAATGCACGCTTAGGTTTCAGAGGTTCAATCGTCGGAACCAGTTCGTGCCCGTCATGGGTTCCATCGACAGTCCCTTTAGGGCCTTGAAAGACCCGGTATCTAAATAGTGCGCTACTGAAAGTAGGCACAGGGCTCCCAGTGGGTGTTTAGGTTGAGAGGGACCTCAGTCCCTTTCACCAAGTCTGGCGTAGAACTGCTTCAGCGACACAACTGAAGCCTTAAAGTAACCCTTAACATACATACCAAAATGGCCTGACATTCTCGGGCGCTGCTCACCTAATCCCGCCGTTTCGTAAACCTTCGTTTGCTGGCCAGACACCCG
>CAJNJA010008344.1:0-15507 GCA_905231915.1 Symbiodinium necroappetens
CTCTCTCTCTCTGTCTCTCTCTCTAGCGAAGCAGCGTAAGATATGATCACTCGACCTTTGCGATCGCTTTTCTTTCGCTTCAAGAGCACGAAGCCTGTAGGAAGACTGGCCTCAAAACCAATGGCCCAGGCATAATGCCGTTTTAGCTCGTTTGGTATCTGTCGAAAGACCCAATCCTGATATTGTTGCGCATTCTCACGCAACATCCCAAACACTCCAGGATGTTGCCAGGTGTTCAGTGCGGCTCGCTGCTGAAGACAAATTCCCACCGAACATTATCCCACAGTTTGGTGGAATGATGCAATTCACTCACGAACTGTTGCAATCCTTCCTCCCGGTCTGGCTTGTCACAGACTCGGCCATAAAAGGAGAAGGTATCACCTCTGGCCGGGCTAACTCTACATCAGTGGGCAGTGCATGGCAATGACAGTGTTCACTTATACTTTCAGATGCAGCCGTTATGCAATCTTTCTGCATTTCGAGTGGTAGCCGGACTAAGCGCCGCCACAAACATGAGTCTACCACCACAACAAGTTCGTCATCTCCGGATGACTCCGTTAGATCTCCATCGTCTTCGTGTTCGTCATGTTCATCAGGTTCTGCACCCATGACGGCCCAATCTCAATTTCGGGATAAATCTCGGATCCTGACTAAAGGACCACATCTAGATCCTAACAGAAGGTTTACCGAAAACCGGCAAAGCCGACAAGCGAAAATTCAGCGAAGTGCTCAACCGATACTTGTCCCATTCTTGAAAATTGTTTTTCAGCTTATTGGTATTGCTCTGTCATTCTGTCTTTAGATGTACAGTTTTTAAGATGCTCAAGATGTTCTGAGACAGTTAGTGTGCAGCCATAAAACGAGCCGCAAATGATGCTGGCATGCCGCTGCCACGGGACATGGTCCAATGCCCTGTGTATGTCGCCAGTGACCGATTTGCTTCTGAAGGTCATTTTTACTACCGGGAGACCGACTTATGTCATCACAGGATGACGTCTGTCTCAGCAACCTGATTCTGTAGTTGTTTAAGTCTACACTCTTCATTCCTTCATTTACGCAGAACCCGTGCAGGTGTAGAAATCGAGACTTCGTGAAGCACCAGCAATGAGTCTTCAGGATGAATCCATGAAGATTGTGTACCGTCGTAGCTGCTGCGATTTTTGCCTTGACAGGGTCCAGTATCATGCCACGGAAACCAAGATCGCGATCTACACTGAGTTCATGGAGATTCCACTCCACTGGGCAACAGATGGAAATCAATGGTGGAAAGTATGGTTTTCTAGACACACAAGAGTAGTCGTACTGAAGACTCTGCCAGGATCGCAATCAACATGAAAAGTCAACATCATCAGGTCACTGCATCCGATTCGCCTCGCAAGCGAAAATGATCCATCGCCGTAAATGAGCAAGCTTTACTTCATGCATCGGTTTTGCCAGCAATCAGTGTGATGGTCATCAGATCACCCGATGTCCCTACGGGAGTTTATTGGATAGAGCTAATGAGCTACATGTTTGAGCATATGCAGACATAAAACATAAGCCAGCGCATGCATTTGTCCAGCATCCGTTCATCGCAGCTTTAATTGGTTTCAGTGCTTGTCTGTTTCAGTTTCAACATGTCGAAGCGAACAGTGACCATGGCTGGCTTACCATAGCGCAGCAGTCGCCTTCGGCTAGAAATCATCCGTCCTGAAGACAATCTCATGCAGCCTACACGAACTGTGTGTCCACCTCAAATAGAGGTGATCGCCATCACTCAAACCATTGTCGATTTCGCGAAGAAGATCATCGCTATCCGAGTCCATGAATTGACACGACAGGATATATCTCATCATACCCTCAAGCTGGTCCAGAACGGACGGCGTGTGCCATGCTTTAGCTCGATTACCGAGTTTGTTGTCCATCAGCCGGTTTACTTGGTAGTCGCGGTGCACCATTACAAATCCTCGTGCCGACGCTGAGATGACTTAAGTCGCCAGCATTGTCTCACTCGCATTTTTTGTGATGTACATAAGTCTATTGAAACTTTTTACATAATTGCCCCAGTGCCTGCTTGTGTTTGTCAGAAACCCTGTGACCAAAGCGGGGCAAGCCAGTGCCTGCATAGCAGAAGAACCAAGTCTCCTGAACTTCACACGTGACCGTGTCTGCAAGTCAGTCCTTTGCATGCAGTTTTTTCCTCATAGCAGCCTTGTGCCTGTCATCATTTCCAACCACGCGTAAGGAGGACCTCCCCAAGGCATACCAGAAGAAGAAGAAGGAAACCCCGGCAATACATTGGCCGAAGCTGATCAAGATCATTCGGCTTCTTTTTTCAGCAATTGCAACCCGAGCCGGGTAATTCGAAGTCCCATAGACATGTTCGATGCAATGCGAACTTACTACGGCTCCACCGCAAAGGCCATCAAGTACGTGTCCAGAAGCCAGGTCGTTTTCGCAAGCATGTTATTAAAAGCAGGGACCAGGCCAAATCCTTTGCGTTTGCCCAGAATGCACAAGCAAAGAATAAACTTGTGGAGCTCATTGGAATCCATCAAACAAAGCTGTCCACAGTGTCCTGAGGATATCACCCGGGACGCCTGGTGACATACTTGGCATGTCGATGTGGGTATCACTGTACTCGTAGAACGCTTAACCGCCGATGTGGCTAACGATCTTTACCTTTCGAGTAGATTTACATTGCAACGTAAGCAAGTCAGAGGGGGGAATGCACGAGTGCGTGTGTGTGTGTGTGTCTCTGTGTGTGCGTGTGTGTGCGTGCGTGCGTGTGTGTGTGTGTGTCTGTGTGTGCGTGTGTGTGCGTGCGTGCGTGTGTGTGTGTGTGTGTGTATGTGCTTCTGTGTGTGTCTGTGTGTGTTTCTGTCTGTCTCTCGTGTGTCTGTCTGTTTGTCTGCGTGTTTGTCTGCTTTCTTGTGTAGCATATCAAAATCAGCGAACACAGACATGTCCAGATCCGAGGAGCGGGCAGAACAAACTGCACATGCCAAATCCGACGTGCTTGGCGAGACGGTTCAGGCTCATGGCCGGGCCGTGACGACACAGCAGTCACCGCAGCTAACCGCAGGATGGATCTGCCGCAATGAATTCCGAAGCAAGCTCGGCACAACAAAGCTGCTTCGTTGCAACAACAGAAGCCGACGAGCCCGTCGGGTCAGTGTGGTTGTCCAGTTGTGATAGTTGTGGAACACATATTGACTCGGGATGCAAGGGTCATGGTTTTCAGCGCATGTCCCACCCGACGCCGCTGCTAGATTCTAGATAGGAAGCAGTGTTGGCGAAAATCAACCAAAGCATTTCACACAATCTTGCGATCAGCTCTTCCCATCCTCTTGTGGCTAAGGAGCAGCTCCTGCCAAAAGTAAAGGCAAGTCCATCTCTGCCAAGGACCATCGAATGTAATGCTCCATGGTCTTAAGCTGTAGATTTGCGAAGTTGAAATTGGCGTGGAGTTCCATGTCAAGCATCCCTGCGTAGGGCATGGGCCCACCTCCCAAAGGGAAAGGCCAGGGGCCTCAGCAAGCTGCTGGTGTCGCGGATATATGCGGATGCTTTGGTCATTACAAATGACACACCATGCCACACCCACTCAGACTCGGATTTCAATCTTTGGCCATGTCTTAGCTGACAGTTGGTTTTAAGCATTGCGGGGCCGCTGCGGACCAACGTGGAAACTGATTATTTGCAGAAGCAATGAACGGCAATTCCTGTCTGCCTGCCTGCTGTCCTCGAGACTCCCTGCCGTCCGGTTCCTGGTCGATCGAAGCTCCTCCTCGCAAGCTCAGCTTGTTCATCTGTCACATGCTTGACGACTCGTTCATTCAAATCGGGCATGAGATGTCGCTTCTCTGCGCGACTTGGAGCGACGGCTTCCATGTTGAAAACAACCAGGTGCACATGCGTTTTCCGAAGTGCCTGGCTAGCTGCAGAACATGATGGATGGCTGTGGGGAGCCACAACTTTGCCCGCTTCCGACGGTTTCGTTCATTGCGGATGAATAACTCACGGTTCTATATTCTTGAAGGTCTGCTGCCGAAACCAAGACAACAGTTTATGCTGGACATCCCTCATCAGGAACTTGCTAGATCTTGCTAGCACGAGTTGCTTAAAGGCGCGTCATGCCTCTTCCCGAGCTGAAGCAGATCTGAGGCAAAGGCTCAAACTCTTCAGCCAAGGGAAAAGGCAAGGGCAAAGAGGCAAGTTCGGGAGACGAAGTCAGTTCGTCGGTCTTGCCAGTCTAAGTCTAAGTGTTGAAGTTTAACCGAAGCGAGGAAAACGTGAAGATACGGGCACCCCTCCGCTAGGCCAAGGAGCGAGAAGAAGGCAAAGCCCAAGGAACGGCCCCGTTTGGACGGAGAATGCATTGGGCACCTTGGAATCTCTTCACAGTGTTCTAAGCTTGAACGCTTCATCAGCAGGTGCCGAAAACTGTGCCAGAATGTTGGCTTGTCCTCATACTGAGGTGCAGCCCCAATACCAGCAACCTGAGCACGACACTGTGTTTGGCGATGCAGATGCTGCCTTTGATTTGGATACGGATGCATTGGCATCCCTGCTCAACGGCGCCTGAGCACGGAACAGGTGCCAGTGAGCTGTTACCCACATGACTGTGACGACATGCTTCGCGATGCTTGTTGGGCTGAGCTGAGGTACCAGAACAAACACTGCGCCGAAGAGTCGTGCCTCACATCAAAAGAAAACTGAAGGGATAAAGGCCGGCGGCTTTGCGTGTCCTGTGCTCGGAATTGGGTGCTTCATAAAGCAGCCAAACCTTCAATTGTTTGCGGGAAAGGTTCTCGATGCTTCAAGGGCACAGAACATCGCCATCGTTTTGAGCAAGCTTCCAGTGTCGTCCGAGGACGTGTGCGAAGCGCTAGGGACACTTGATTTTTCTCGGCTTGCTCTTTCAGATGACATGGTGGAGCTACTGACGAGTGTACTCCCGACGCCAGAAGAAACACAAAAGCTGCAGAGCCACAAGGATTGTCCGGAGCAATTGAGGGACATTGAGCAGAAGGTGTTGCCTTTCTGTTTTCTGCCCCGGGCAACTGCTCGCTTGAGACTTTTTCGGTTTGCCGCTTCGCACGCAGAAAGTGCAGCAACGTACCTGCAACGGTGTCGCACCCTTGATCTGGCAGCGATGGAAGTCAAAAGCAGCCAAGAGCTGCGGAAGGTCCTGGCTCTGATTCTGCGCATTGGCAACTACATCAACCATGGAATGAAGGACATGGGTGGCGGTGCCTTTGCTTTCTCCATTGAGACACTAGCTGCCATTACAAGTTTTAGACTTGGCAGCATGTCCACTCTCCAGTTTCTTTGCGTGACCTTTCGCCGAGCAAATCCAAGTTTCTGTGACCTTTTACAGACGAGTCTAAAGGATGTTCCAAAGGCGGCCAGGGAGAAGAGCCTGCATTTAAAGTCCTGCATCCAGGCCTTCCAGAAAGAAGCTGACTTCGCAGAAAGGGAGGTGTCCTTAATGCCGGAGGATCAGCTTGCTTCAGAGGTCACGAGCAGACTTCTGCAAGATTTGCATGCAGAAGCTCTTGAGTTGGAGAACTCACTGGCGACAGCCTTTGGTAAGTGCGACGAGGTGCAAGAATACCTTTGCACATCCGAGGACAAGGCAAACGATGCGGCTCCACCTCCCTACGAGAATTTGTTCTTGCACCTGTCCGACTTCCTTGAGTCCTTTCGGAAAGCCTGGAAGGAGACGGAACCTGTTCCCAGTCAAAAAAGCCGGTTGCAGTCGAAGCAAAAGACACGCCAGCAGCGGGAACCTTCCGAGAAGCTCCAAGACGGCGTGAGCTCGAAGATCATGGCCAAAGCTAGTCTGCCGATTTGCCGCAGGGCCTACCCTGACTCAAAGGAACCATTGCCAGAGCGAGAAAGTGCGAAAAGCTTGCGGCAAGTTGATGCTGCACAGGAGCTGGTTTCCTCCACGCACGCGAAGCAGGGCCCCTTCTGGGCGGTGGATCTTGATGTAGAAGCACTGCTCAGTGACATTTTCGCAAATGACGGCGATGGGGAGGAGGTGGTTACGTCAGAAGCGACACCAGGATCAGTTCGTGATCATTCAAGATCCTTTGGGTGTGCAAGCACAGACCAAGCTAGCAAGAAGCACTTGTCCGGCAAACCCTGCATACAGGTACGTGAAGATGTCAACGTAGATGACCTGATTGACAGTATCTTCGACTAGTCCTTTGCACCTCTCGCGGCCCGAGGCCCGAGGGGGCCACGGCCACAATAATTCATATTCACCAAGCAGAGAGCGGTCAAGCATGGTTTGCAACATAAGAGGTCTGAGTCTAATGCAGTTTCGTCTTTGGCGGCTTTCGTGCTTGGCATTCTTCGACGGAGCTTATTAATGGTTCTCAACTGCCACAAGATTTGGGAATCCACCCTCCTGAGATTAATTCGGGTTTGATAGTGAGTCGGAGCCGGCGAACCTTGGAAAAACACGTCTTCGCAGTTCTTGTAAAGTTCATGGGGCTGCTGCTTGGGGTGTTGATTGCTTCGTTAGGGCATGGCAATGCGCGAGTTGGTTGATTGGCACAGACGGGTATTGAAGACATTTACTTACCCTATCGCACGCGCGTGTCGGTCATGTTTGCTCAATGACGTCCCTAGCCACTAGCTTCTAGATGTTGAATATCCAAGGTGCATCTAGTAGGTGATGCGAGCCATGGAAGTGCTGCATGATGCTCCATATCTAGGCTTGGAGAGCAAGGCTTTGTCACATCTCAGCCTGTGCTGCGAGCAGCCTTGCCTCAACCTTGCTTGGGACTGTTTACCGCGTACCTACATGCGTTCAACCAAGCACCGAAGATGCGAAGGCCAAGTGTTTTTTTCTCTGCATCTGTGATGCTTTGAAGTACGGCGGTGTGTCTTAGAGTGACTCCTACACCCTGCATCGTCTCTCAGCTGTTCTAGATTCTAGATGTGACTGGAACTTTGTTTGGCTCTCGGAGAGCTCGTCATGTTTGTCCGCGGGGGGTTTGGACTGTACGTTCTCATACGTTCTCCATGTCGTCGTCGTTGCGGGCGTTGTTGTCGGTTTTCCTCCAGCTCGAGCATTCTGGTGAGCTGGTCCCTGGCTGATCCTGGTCTAGGAAGTGTTTTGGGATTGTAACGAAGAACATGCTGACCTTCTCTGGCTGTAAATTGTAGTCCACGGCGTCGAGGTAAAGGAGCGCGGCCCCAAGTTTGGAACAACCTCTTCAAAGGGTATGGTTTAGCCTTGGGTTTCGTGGCCGCAGAAGTCCTAGTGCTTGCTGTACTTCGTGAGCTGAACAATTTTTGGTTATCCGGAGTGGTCGATCACATGGAGTCGCCGGTCATAGGGTGGTCGGACGTGCACGAAGAAGTCAACATGGATCTACTGGCTGAACGCTGGCGATTGCATCATTTCACATTAGAACAAGCGGCTGTGGGTATAGTTGTGGCTGCGGGTATGCAAATTAATCAAATGATCCAAGACTCCAAGAGCTTGCACGCGGAGAAGGTGAAAGTCTAACAAGTGTGGTTGCTGTTGCGTAGAAGCGATTAGAAGCGGGCTTTTCGATCCGCGGCTTGCCATGAATGTTGTGACCGGTTCTTGAAGGTCATTTCAAGCGTACTCCTTCGGGTGCAAACAGCCCAGACATGAAGAATAGCAACACGTACTCGATGTAGTTGTCGTACCTGACATTGTTGTAGTCCACGGTGTCGAAGTGCATCTTGTACATGGTCGGGAACTCGGTCTAGAAGTGGGCTTAGGGTTTAGGGTTTGGGAGCTGGCTCCGCAGTGAAGCTGCTAGGGCTGCTTGCTCCAACTCCAGGCGAAGTGGAAAGCCTGTTGCCAAAAGGGTTTGGGGGGTTAGGGGTTTAGGGGTTCAAGGTTTAGGGCTTAGGGTGCGCCCTGAGTCCGAACTCATCCTGATTCGCTCCTAGCATTCATTCTGACCGCCTAGCAATCGGAGTGCGTCCCTGCCTGACAAAGTTCCTTGCAGCTTTCAGTGGCTTCTCAGCGCCTTCTTCCAGGTTAGAGTTTTGCCAAAGTGGGAGTTACCCTAGAACGGGTCGTTTCGACTGTGCTTCAGTAGTGTTAGTTTTTCATATTCAATATACAATTGTGTCTTCCCTTTGGTTGGCATCTCGACAAGAAGAACATGCCATTACTTGTCATTGCACAGCACTGCTGACAGGGACTCCCCGGAGTCCACAGATGTAACCCTGGACCTTGGACCCTAAACCCTTCTTCTTGGTTTATCAAAGGCCCTTAAGCTCAAACGCGATCGGCTCCCGTTGCTCGGCTCCGGCTGTTCCGGCTGCTCCGCAAAGGGTTAAGAGATGAGGGTTCAAGTAAATTGACAGTGTGAGCCCGCGCAAGGGTTTAAGTAAACTGACAGTGTGAGCCGCGCGAGGGTTTAGGTAAATTGACAGTGTGAGCCCGCGCGAGGAATTAAGTAAATTGACAGTGTGACCCCCCGCGAGGGTTTAAGTAAATTGACGGTGTGACCCCCCGCGAGGGTTTAAGTAAATTGACGGTGTGAGCCCCCGCGAGGGTTTAAGTAAATTGACAGTGTGAGCCGCGCGAGGGCTTCGGTAAATTGACAGTGTGAGCCCGCGCGAGGATTTAAGTAAATTGACAGTGTGAGCCCCCGCGAGGGTTTAAGTAAATTGACGGTGTGAGCCCCCGCGAGGGTTTAAGTAGATTGACAGTGAGCCCCCGCGAGGGTTTAAGCAAATTGACAGTGTGAGCCCCCCCCAAACCCTTGGGTGAAAACTTTGGCCAAAGGACAACGTAGCAACACAAGCGGAAAACTGTCCTTTCAGAAACTTGGCATTTCCTATCCTCATCGCTCGCTTAATCACAGTCAGAGGTACTGGCCGTAATGTCACGGACTCCTGCAATGGGGTCGTCGCGTTTTAACCTCGATTCGGGCTGCATTAGATTTGGCGACCATCAGCTCAGGGAGTTGGCAGCTTCTAGAGCCGTTCCCGAAATGTTTTGGAAACCATCAACTGGGGGACGCACAAGTGGGGCTCATCCTTACATGATGCACGAGTTTCATTTGCTGTTTGGGCAATGGCCATGGGAAAACTGATGAGGGTGTTATCAGTTGCCACTATTTGGAGTTTCCGCTCATTTTCGTCTATAGTGAGTGTGCTAAGTATCGTTTCCCAACCACAAAAAACCACCTCACCTACAGTCCAATAACGCCAGCCCTTTCATACCTCTTTTTGACGAATAAAAACGTATTTGTACATCATATTGTAGGCCGCAGGCCGCAGGCCTGATAAAGTCACTGCTTTGGTGCAGACTGAAAATATCTGAACAAAAAACAGGGAGCCATGGTCACATCCATTTAAGGCTTTGGCAAAATTATATTTGTCATTTTTGGATGACGTGGATCTCAGACAGGGAGTTCTCACGGTCCCCGGCGCTAGGTTCGACGAAGGCACTCTTATTCGGAGTAGAGGGTAAATCTTCATGTGCCGTTCAAAGACTATGTAAATATATTTCATTGGTGGAACTCCAATGTTGAGAATCATTGATTTTGATGACGAACTTTGCAGAATTTACCAAGCGTAACAGGAAGGGTCAACAATTTCTCATGCAGGTCAGCTAGAAGTGGGTTATATAGGTCCAGTCGCAACATGCAGACAAAAATTGGCAATGGAATGGGCCTATTGACCAACATACTGACATTGAGCCAGCCTGTGGCTCCATTTTTGGAACTTGACCAGATTAGGGCATTCAGATGGCACGGGGATCGACAGAGTCCAGGCTTCATTCACATCAGCTACTGTCAAGATTTGGCTTACCAAGAGACCATTATCGGGTGCACACAGGGGTCCCTGTGGTAGTTCCGTATAGCATGTTGCCGCATAGGAACCATGTCCACAAATTATAGATATTGACTGGCATTCTCTCACATGCTATCGACACATGAGTGAAGGGTCTTTGCAATCAGGTCCTCCGTGAGTTGTGTTGTCAGCAGCTTGCTTGAATACAACGTTTCCTAGGCCGGTCAAGATGACTGACCACCATGCTTGCAGTAGATTCTCGTGTGGGCACGCCATGAAAGCACATAATTAGCCCAAGTAACATGCCAACGTTTGCATTTTTTCCTCCTGGAGTTGCAGATGCCGAAAGAAACGTGTTAGCCTGAAGCACTGCACGTTTTCAAGCTTGGAGCGTCCAGGTGCATCGGCGGCACGGGGCCTGTTCGGTCTTCAGCTTCAGTCGTGGCGCATGCCTTGGATGCCGCGTTACCATGTAGATCTCTACTGACCCACTATTTGATTATCGTGAAAATGGAGAGTAAGAATCATTGTCCTACCCTAGCCTTGAACCGCAAGTCCCAAGCGCAGTGTCTCTTGAAGTAGCTTTGTCCGAAACCTCGAAGCTTCACACACCACCCCAACCGATCAACAGCTGCAAGAAGCAGTCTGAATTCCTCATCATATAGGGCTTGGCTAGGCGCAGATGAAGAATGCCACAGTCGAGTTGTACATGCGGCTAGTGCTGCTTTTTCTATTTCCACAAGAATCAGGTTCCACTTTTTTGCATCGTCAGCACCATCTGTTCTGCTGCCGAACGACAAGGAAATTTCTCGACATGACCGCGTCAACATCACGGTTCCGTATGCAAAACCTTATGCAGGCTTGGCAGGCCCTCCATGATCCAGTTACACTTCCTGAAGGCCGCACGCCGCCTTGTTTGCGGCAAGCCTTGTGCCGTGCTGGTTGCTCTGGTAGTGCTACTTTTGCTATTCCCCTTGGTGCCGAAGCAGCTACTCTGGCCATAGGTCCTTTGTCTTTGCTGTGTCCTACGTTCCCCCACTAACCGGACAAGCAATCATCGCGTGTACTTTGCCAACGACAGGGCTAGAATCTGCCGAGGCTTTGGAGGCCCAGGCACCACAGGACGCATCTTAGGCGTTGTTGCAGGCACACTGAAAACTGTTTTGTGCTGGTTGTGCTTTACGCTGTTTTTTATAAGACCCTTTTCTTAACAGCTAGATGCGCATCGTGACAGTAGTAGTTTTGACGAAAGAGAGGCTGTTGGGTAGTGCGCCATGCGATTAGTTGTGACGCCAGGAGTGCTGAGCCGGACATGCCTGTGCTGCTGGAATATCTGCCAGGGCCCTCAGCTGCGACTCGTCAGAGACCTTTCCCTGTCATCTTGTGCACAGATCATAGCTGGGCACAGGGCCGTTTTGCTGGTCGCTTTTTCCTGCTTTTGGTTCTCTCAATGCGGGCCTGTTTTTCTGTGCCAAGGGTAGTCCACATGCAGGAACGTCAGCGGGTTACCGTTTATGGTTGGGCAGTGGAGGGTTTAGGTTGAAGTGTTTAAGGTTTTGGGTATGTATTTAGGCTACAAGACACTTATTTCCTGACGTGTACATTGCTTCAAGGCCTCAGGGTCGAAGGCTTTCGGCTCTGGGCTTCGGTGCTGCAGGTTTTGGGTTTGGGGTTTCGGGTTTGGGTAGTGAATACTTTAGCCTATGTCCTGCGTGTGTTTAGCACATTTGTGCACTAGGGACTTTGAGGAATCACAACCATGTAACATTGATTCAATCATTGATATTGAGAGTGTTGAATTTACCAAGTTTCCCGCAGCCTGAATCACCTAAACCCTTCCCCAACCCCGAACCCAATAGTCACCATCAGATTAATCCCTCCATTCGCCGGGAACCCCTGAAACCCTGCAAGCCCACGCAACACCCATCTAAGCCCCTTTGCAAAGCCCCAAGTCAGAAGCAACCAGCCGGAAAAGGCACTTGCACAATTGGGCCCTCACCCTCATCCCTGCGAACCTCCGTTTCAACCCTAAACCCTATAAACCCTTTTACCTTTTTTTGGGGGGCGTCTCTTGGCCAGGGGCAGCATCTCAAACGCCGCAGCATTGTGGACGTCGAGGCTGCGACAGGGCTCGGCTTCGGAGATTGCAGTCTCTGAGTCCTTGGGATTGTCGCTCACAGCCGTGGGGGTTTGCAGACAAACCTTGATGCAGCATCCATATGCAGCATTTCTTGCGCCAGGGAGCATTTTAAAGTTCTTCGCCGCGTCGACGCCATGGCCTTCGGTTCTGGTGGTCTCGTATGCCTCGTGCAAGTCGCGATGATGTGGAGTCAAGCCAGCGCGCAAACCCCTCTTGTAAGCTTGGCAGGCGTGGTCCAAGATCCCATCGCTTTGCAAGGAGCCAGGTTTTCTGCAATCGTGGGGAACTATGCATTGGTTGGCGGCCAATATGATGACGGCATCTCAGTTCTCGACATCTCAGATCCGACCAACCTCACATTCGTAAGCTCCATCAAGGACAGGCAACTCGTCAGTTTAGTCAAGGCAATCGACATCGCTGGGGACTACGCTTACGTGATTCGGGAATCTACAAACACAGCCACAGTGGTTGCAGTCAACATCGCCGACCCCCGCAACCTTACAATTGCGGGTACTTACGAATTTTCCGACTACAACGTCATGAGTGGGCCAGGCAGCATTGTAGTCGCGGGTGGCTTCGCCTACGCGACCGGAGAGTACTCGGACACCCTGGTTGTGGTAAACCTCACCGACCCGAGCAACCTCACGCTGGCAGGTTACGTAAAATCAGCTTCTGAGCTCGACAGTCCCAGACAAGTGCGGATCGCTGGCGACTACGCCTTAGTGGCCTGTGCGAACATTGATTCCCTGACCATGGTCAGCATCTCCGACCCGAGCAACCCAAGCATCGCAGGACGGCTTGGAGACCCCACCCGTCTCGATGTACTTTATGGATCTGCCGTTGCCGGGGACCTCGCGTATGCGACCTCGTTTGCAAAAGATTACCTGACCGTGATCAACATCAGCGACCCAAACTCTATGTCCATCGTAGGCGAACTAACAAACAGTACACTCCTAGACGGAGTCAACAATGTCCACATCGTCGGAAACTACGCGTACATGACCGCATTGTTCAGTAACAGCTTTGTGGTGGTCGACATCGCCGACCCAGGCAACCCTACCATCGTCGGCAGTTTTAAATCCGCAGTCGATCTCTATTACCCACAGGGCCTCACCATTGTCGGGGACCTCGCGTACATCACCGCAGAGCAAAAGGATGGCGACATTAACGGAGAGGGCCTGGCGGTGGTCAACATCAGTAACCCACGCAATCCGACCTTCGTTTCTTTCTTCGGGGAGATTCCGCACAGCTACCTTGAGCAGCCCGAGCACACTGCAGTCAAAGGAGGCTATGCCTACGTCTCCGGCGAAGAAGGCTCCGTGACTGTGATTGACATCAGCGACCCAACCAGCCCCAGGAGGGTAGCCCATTTCTATGACAAGAAGCTGGACGGCGCCGAGGGCATTAAGATTGCTGGGGACTACATCTATGTGGCTGCCAACGACTATGACGGCCTCATCGCGCTCAGCATCACTGATCCGGTCAACCCCACCATCGTGGGGTCCATCCAGGATGACGACCTGTTTGATGGTGCCACAGATGTCGCGATCGCAGGGAACTATGCTTTTGTCACCTGCTATTCTGAGGACGCCGTGACAGTGGTGGACATCAGCGACCCAAGCAACCTCACAGTCGCGAGCCATTTCAAAGACTCAAACCTCGATGGTGCCGAGAACCTGGTGATCGTCGGGGATTACGCCTACGTGACGGCTTACAGCGAGGACACTCTGGTGGTGCTCAACATTGCCGACCCGAAGAACCTGAGCATCGCAGGACTCTTGAAAGACAGTCAGAAGCTCGACGAGGCCAGGGGCATCGCCATTAAAGGGAACATTGCCTATGTGGCCGGCCATGACAACGACTGGCTCTTGGCCATCGACATCTCCGACCCTGGCAACCTCAGCTTTGTGGGTGCCCTGCAAGACGGAGAGCGTCTCGAGGAGTGTTGGTCGGTCGCTGTTGAAGGGCACTATGCTTATGTGACTGTCGAGGACTTCGACGGCGTGGCCGTAGTCGACATCAGCGACCCAAGCAACCTCACCATCGTGGAGACTTTCCAACACCCCCGACTTAACAATCCCCGGGGCATCACGATCGTTGGGGGATACGCCTATGTCACTTCACACAACACTGACGCCTTCTTTGTGCTCAGACTCCCCACGGCGACGACCACGACGACGACCACCACGACGACAACGACGGCGGCGTCGACAACGACGACGACCACGGCGGCGTCGACAACGACGTCGACAACCACGACGATTATGACGAGCACAGACAGTGACACCACGAGCACCGTCATGGAGAACACCACGAGCCTCGTCATGGAGAACACCACGACGAGCACCGTCATGGAGAACACCACCACCACCGACATGAATCCGCTTGATGTGAGCTATGCCATGTACATGCGTGCTTCGGCCTTGGCTTTAGTTTTAGTCGGGATGCAGTTCTAGGTCTTGGCCATGAGAGCGCGGCAAGCACAACGATTGCTCGAGCTGAGCTCAGGCTGCTAGACCACGTTTGACCACATGTCTTCAGAGCTGTTCAGATTAGTGTGTTCATTTTTTTCCAGCTACCCATGTTGCAAGACACAGCCGTAAGACATGTGTTGTGGCTGTCCGCCCACTCAGGAGGGACAGTTGGCTGTCCCTTGCAAAGCTCTGACTTTCTCCTGTTTGTTCCAATCCCTTTGCGTGACTGGCCGGGCCGGGCCTTGAGGCAGAAAATGTGCCGGAGCCGTGGCTTGAGCCTTCGGCACATATGAGGATCCTGGTCCGAAACACCATCTGAAGCCCTAAATGCTACACCTACTCTTCGCGCGCAGGTTGGTGGCCGAATTCTTGCAGGCCTGTCTGTGGTTTAGGGTTTTCGGGTTAAGGTTTTGGGGTTTGGAGGGGGTTGCGGTGCCGGCTGCTTGGTCGAAATTGCTATCTGAACTGCACTCACTCATCTTTAGGTTTAGGGTTTTGGCATGTTGCGGAATGTTGCAGCTTTAGTGTCTTTTTGATTTAGAACTGTTTGGGGTTTTAAGGTTTAGGGTTTTGTAAATTGACAGTGTGAGCCCGCTCGAGGAATTAAGTAAATTGACAGTGTGACCCTCCGCGAGGGTTTAAGTAAATTGACGGTGTGAGCCCCCCCGAGGATTTAAGGAAATTGACAGTGTGAGCCCGCGCGAGGGTTTAAGTAAATTGACGGTGTGAGCCCCCGCGAGGGTTTAAGTAAATTGATAGTGTGAGCCGCGCGAGGGTTTAGGTAAATTGACAGCGTGAGCCCGCGCGAGGATCCAAGTAAATTGACAGTGTGAGCCCCCGCGAGGGTTTAAGTAAATTGACATTGTGACCCCCCGCCAGGGTTTAAATAAATTGACAAACCCTTAGGGTTTAGGGTTCAGGGTTCAGGGTTTAGGGTTTAGGGTTTAGGGTGTGCCCAGGCCGACGCACGGCTGCTTGCTGCCCGCCCGACCCACCCGAGGTTCGCAGTGTATTCAATCTCATCTTCTTTTCTTTCCCTATTTTCTCTATCATACAAACAAAGGGAACAGGCCTGGAAGCCGTAGCTATCTCGCAGGCTTTAAACAC
>CAJNJA010008345.1:0-15033 GCA_905231915.1 Symbiodinium necroappetens
CCTCAACCCTAAAACCTAAACCCAAACCCTTAGGGTTTAGGGATTTAGGGTTTAGGGGTTTAGGGTTTTAGGGTTTAGGGTTTAGGGCCCAAAACCTGAAGCCTCAAACCCCAAACCCTGTGTAAGCCCCTAGGAACACCCAAACCAAGGCCGGTCAAAATTCCGATCCGCCCTCTCTTGGCCAGAGAGCCCCATACCCCCCAATTAAGGGATATACCTTATATTGATGGGGGTTTTAGTATTCTGATTTAAGGCCTATATTCCTCAAAGGAAGCCTATCATAGTACCCTTGTAGGTACCCCTTGAAGGAACCCTATCATCGTATATTCCTCAACCCGAAACCCAAACCCCCAAACCCTAAACCCTTAAAGACACCCTATATAATCGCATGTGCCTAAACCCTGACAGAATCGTATGTTCCTAAACCCTAAACGCTTGAAAGAACCCTATCCTCCTATCTGGTTCCCTGTTGGGGCAATATTTAAATCATCATTTTTAATCCTTATTGGGATTTATTACAACAAAAATGTAGAACTGTACCCCTAAGCCCTAAACCCCTAAACCCTAAACCCAGTAGAGGTGAAGGATTCCTGCAAGGCTTCCTGTAAAGGCTCCGTTCTACCCAATATCCCTTAATTAAGGAATATACCTTAAATCATAATATTAAGGCCCCTCTAATTACCTTAAATAATAGGGGCCTGGATATTATGATTTAAGGTACATTCCTTAGTTAAGGGATATTGGGTTCTCAGGGTTTGATGTGCAGTGACGACTGTCAGCTATCACTAGCACGCACCAGGTGAGACAGCCTAAACCCTAAACCCGTAAACCCTAAAACCCCTAAAGCCCCTTTTGAAACCCTAAACCCTACAGCAAACCCTAAACGAAGGCGCTTCGTAACTAACCCCCTTTTAAAGGGTACTAGAGGGTTCTATAATAGGCTCCCCTTTTAAAGGATACTGGAGGGTTCTATAATAGGGTCCCCTTATAGGCTCCCTTTTTAAAGGATACTAGAGGGTTCTATAATGGAAGGGTGGGCTTTGGAGTCTCGCACGGCCTGGCGCAGTGCAGCGAGCGCAGGAGGCTCAACAGTCCGGCCTCGACTGCACGGTTTCGGGTTTAGGGCGGAGAGCTTTGAGGGTTCAGGGTTCAGGGTTGAGGCTTGAGGGTTTCGGGGGTTTAGGGTCTAAGGCTGCACGGTTTCGGGTTTAGGGTTTTGAGGCTTGAGATTTTAGGGTTTAGGGTCTAGGGCTGAGGGTTTAGGGTTGAGGGTTTAGGGCTGAGGGTTTAGGGGTTTAGCGACCCAGAGACTCCAAAACCCCTTGAGGAACCAATCTACGATGATGGGGTTCTTTTAAAGGTACCTATAAAAGTAGCAGGATAGGCTTCCTTTAGGGAATATACCTTACATCATATAAGGGCTCCTACAATGAGTTGAAGGATATTCCTTGGTTTTGTTTGGAGTCTCCGGGAACGACTTCCGGAAGCTTCAGGCTGAGGATTTCTATAAAGCTTTTTCAGGCTTAGGGCTCAGGATCAGCGCTTGGGGTTTTGGGTTTACGGCAAGGGTACGACAAGACATGACTAAAGCTACGGATATTGGTCAACAGGAAAGGGGGCAATAAAACTGGCGTACCATACGGCTAAGTATGTTTCTATACACGGCCGGTCTGCATCAAGGGAAAGGGATCTTGAAGCATTTTGGGACAGAGGCAAGGATCTACACGCACAGAAGAGTTAGCAGGGATTCCGAGGTCAAGCATAATTCAAATCTTTCGGGATTGTGCAGGGACAGCACTGCTGGCTATCGGGTCTCCGATATACATGAATGAGATTAGAAGTTTAGGGCGGTTTTTAGTGCTTTGAGCTATGAAAGTAGATACGAACCCAGAACATAAAATCTCTACATCTGTTCAACCTTTCCCATCACATAAGCAGACCCAACAAGGTTCGAAATTCTCCATCTGTTGAACACACAAGGCCCACAATCTAAAGACCAAGAGGCCTCTGCTGAGGGTACCTGTAGAAGCGCTAAACCAGGGATCCTACGAGCCGGACGAGTCTGAGTGCCTCGCCGCTGCATAGGTGGAGCCAATGCTGGTCTGACAGAAGGTACGTACTGAAACAAGCACAGAAAGTAAAAGGCTTTCACTTGTGATCCACTAGAGTTTTATGGGTTTGACGTCACGAAGCATCAGAGCCTTAAGCAAGCAAGCAAGCAAGCAGGACAGCCGGATAGCCTTCACCTACAGCCCTGAGACCTCTCTTCACGCAGCTGCCCACACCATGAATGTTGCATCTATGCTTCGGGGCTTACTTTGGCCTTCATATGCTTGTGTTTTAGGTTTGAGGTTGAGGGTTTCAGGGCTTAGGGTTTAGGGTTTTACGGGTTTAGGGTTGAGGGTTTCTGCACTGACCCCGTGCATCCGCAAACCCTGACTCCTATGTGGGGCTGTTCGGGATTGGGGCTTGTGCAGTATTGAAGAGCCTTACAAAAGATGCCTCACCTTAGCACAGCCCTCAGCACTGCAGCCTTGTAGTCGGTCATGGACCTTTGCAGCTCGAGCTTTCAGGATCCTCCGTTTTTCGTTGCAGTGTGTGTGTGTGTGTTTTGTTTGTGTGTGTGTGTGTTTGTTTGGCTTGTTTGGTTTATTTGGTTTGTTTGTTTGTTTTTTCTTTGTGCAGGAGCGTACTGTCAGAAAGATCACAGACAGTATTAGCCTGCGTCGGAAACCTCATGATCATGATCCTAGTAAGCAGCAATAATAGCAGCAACGCCGAAAGTCGGGCGAAACCCTGACCTCCAAAACAGTTCACCAATCAGACCATTCCCAAGATGCTTGCGGCAAGGCCATGCTCAGAGCGCCCAATACCCCTGAATTAAGGAATCTACCTTAAATCATCATCTTAAGCTCCCTGGAACTTAAGGTATAATCAGTATAATCCTTAAATGAGGGGTATTGAAGTATTCATATTAAGCTCCCCTCAACTTAGAGACTCAAGGTATAATTTATAGAAGCCTTAATTGAGAAGTATTGGGATCTCTGGGTGATGTAAGCTGCCCACCATGTGCGGCTCGCCGTCGGCCTGGGCCAGACACCGTCGGGAAGGATGGCTGGGCTATACTTGGCAGCGTGGGTTTAGGGTTTAGGGTTTAGGGGTGAGCCGGGGCAGAGTGCTTGACAGAGAAGCCTGAGACCTTGATTGCAAGTCCACACGCCTACATCCCAAACCCCTCTTTAAATGCCCAAGCCCTCCAACCCTCAATCCCAAGCTCATACACATGACCTCGAAGGTTGAAACTGAACTGAGCCAGAGAAATCGAGCTGACTCTGTCGGCGGAGTTTTCCCGTCGTCTACTTATATTGCTTGGGCGTTTGGGGTTCAGGGCGAATGAAGACAGGCCTGTGCCGCACACCGGTTGTCAGCTGCTAGCTGCTAGTTCATTTCATTGGTCTGGTCTGGGATATCTTCATTCCCTATGGTCATCGTGTATCCTACGCAGGTCTTAGAGGCGCTCGAATATTGGTTGCAGGAGTTGGAGTATGCGGGTTCGAGGGTGAAATGTTCAAGCGGCTCCGCTTTTGAGCTCGATAGCATGTGCGGCTCTACAGTCCACACCCCTGAACCGCAACTCCCTAAACTCCAAACCCCAAACTCGTGCGTAGAGCCCTAAACCTGCAAGCTTTCCAGCCCCGTCACGGGTGAGAACAGAGAACGATTTCTGGAACCCTGAACACAGCATCAGGACATGTCGAAGCGTCTGTCTACGTTTCCTGCGGGTTCGGGGTTTCGGATCTACCCAGGCCCCTGAATTGTGGCAGTTTTTGGTTGCATGACCTATCTCATGGCCGTCCTGTGAAATGGAAATGCAGCAGCTTGGTAGAAAAGATGTGCTAGAAATCAGGCTCGAGGCAAGGTTTAATCAAAAAGCCGTAATACCCTAAACGGTTGAACGCTAGGGGCTGAAGGCTTCCTACTAGGTAGTTCCTTCAATCCTTCCCCGAAAGAGCTGAAGATAGGGTGCTACATCTGCCCGAGACGCTCTGAGCCCTACTGTAAGGACCTAAGGCTTCTAACTGGAGGGTTCATGTAGGGCCGAATCAAAAAAAAATGATTACCAACAGCATAAATAGTTATAGACCTCAAAAATTACCAATACTATAGTAGGATAGGCCCCAAGAACCCTTTTGTGACTGTTGAGGCCCCCATGTTACAGCCGAAGATGTTGATATCACGCCCTGAAGCCTAAAAGTCGTCAGCATTTTGCCTGCGGTAAGGCCGTCGACAAGAAAGAGGTGCTGCACTGCAGCTACTGGTATGCCTTTTTGAATCCTTTTGATCGTAAAGGCGGTTAGGGAACCAACATCAACGACACATCAGAATCAACGCGGCAAGGAATGACCCCTGCAACGTGGTCGTACTTAGCAGCTCATTTTACATCTGGAATGTCGGTCCCTGAGACCTCATGCGTATGTGGATTTGTTGCAGAGCCACCCAAGAAGCTTCAGCAGAGTCAAAGGCTCAGTCCATACGTGAAAGTTACGGTCGGCTCTTGGGTATAAGCTGGATCAACTGCGAAGCTAGGGCTGACTTTCGGCAAAGTTGCCGCACGGTCGACTACGACGACGAAGTATAGCAGCCAAAGTGACAAAACGCTTACTTATTACTTTGTGTTAGACCTGTAGAAGAAAGCCACAATGCTCCTCACGACTTGGAGGACCAGGACACTTGATACGCAGGTTAGCCATGGGACTTCGGCTAGTGTCGTACTTATAACTCAACTTATCATCTACCTCCGAACTCCTCTGATCGACCCATCAAGCAAGACAACCATGAACACTGAAACATTGACCACAGTAGGCCGCGAATGTTGTCCTGGACCCCTGTAAGCGGTCCTCGACAGACTTGCCCTACATTCGGACCCCGAGTAGGGGCACTTAAAGATAACTTCTGCCAAAGCACCAGAGAGGGAATCCTACTTTAGAACGAACCCCATGCCAAATAGCCATCCTACTTGGCTTCTTGGATGGGCTGAAAGCCTGCGCTTGGCGATACAGCCGACGAACGATCATGCTGCGATGCAAGGAGCAGTGAACCCATGCTCCCATCAAGGATGAACAGGCCATCATCATGGTAAACAGGGTTTAGGCCTGAGGGTTTAGGGCAGTTTAGGGTTTAGGGTTTGGAAGCAACTAACCACTTCAGGGATTTTAGAGGCTACTTGGGAACTCTGGGAAGAATCAGGTATCAGACATGATGATGGCAGTCAATGCAGCTTCCTTCATATGGGCAGCTGAGGAGGGTGGAAATTCTGCGCTACCTTTCTCCACAGAGCCATGGCAAAGCAGAAGGATATACACACGTCAAGGGATGCGTACTGGGTGCCCATGAAGGCCGCGACTTTCAGAATCGTCGAGCATAAGTACCCAATCAAAACAAGGGTAAAGGCTTTACTCCGTCTCGTGGATCGGAAATCGAGCAGACAAGTCAATACCAGCCCACACACTATAAACCAGTGAATGTCTCTGAGCCCGTACACTATAAGCCGGTGAATGTGTCTGGAAGGTCCGCTGGAAGTTGTCGCTGCCCCACCAGACCTTTCCGCAAACCACCCATAAATGTCTAAACAAACCTGCAGACATGCTGCCAAAAAGACTTTCCTCCACATGATGAAAGCACGCGCCAGCACAGCGGGCGTGGCCACAGCACGCCATTCACGAAACATTTCCTTTGCAATATTTTTTGCCATGACGGTCATAAGGAATGTCGTCAAAGAATAGCAGACCGCCTTTTGTTGTCCATCTCGTTCCACACGATCTGCATAGCCTTGTGCCAGTGATACGAAACACGGAAACCATATTCCCACCGCACAGTCCTCGACGACTGGCCAATGGCGAGACAAGACTGTGCCAATCCATGTTTCTGCATGCTGACCTCGTTGGCTGTAGCTCAGGGAAGCCCAGAACATGGATATCGTCATCAAATTAAACGACCACCTGGCTTGTTGCAACTTTTAACTGACGGGTGGGGGGCTTCTGGTGAGCCACAGGGAAAACATGCAAAAAAAGAACAAGCTTTGTATAAACATCTTGCCAGATCTGAAATCGAGCACCCGGTGCATCGCAGCTGTATGCACCGCGTGAACCAAAAGAGAAGCCAGACGGTGAGGTGCAAGCTCGCACAGAAGATGAACATGAGAGGGGCTTGAACCTGGTCCCGGGTGGTTTGGGGCGGCGGTCCGACGGGTCGGACGACCTCTGGGACGATCTCCTGGTGTCAAGCTCTGCACCTGGCTCTGGGGGCTGCCGGGCTGAAGGGCTGGGAGCCGAGTGCTGAGGTGATGTCTGGGTTGCTTGTTGGATGGCCATCCGTGGGCTTGTTTGGGTTTCTCGATGGCTTTGTGATGGATATGTTTTAAGCCGAGCCCCCGGATATGTTCTCTGACCAAGTCTTGCCCTTGACCAATCTGGCAGGAAGAAGTCGTTTCGATCGGAATCGGTGTTTGCGCTGATGCACGGCCGCTGCAGCAATGGCAAACTTGCGCCCTCTCTGTTCCTTTCGTGGGATCGCACATTGATAGAAATGCTTTTGTGCAATTGCCAAAAGTCACGCTCTTGCCCGATGCAGCTCAACAATCCTTGTCTGAAGCTGCTGGTATCGGCAGCGCAGCGATCGATAGAACATGCCCAAATACTTGTCAAGTTTCGACCATGAGTGTTCTTGCCGATGGCCTGTACCTGACTCCGTTCATTCAGTGTTTCTAGAGTAGATTCTAGAGATGTCTCTGACTTCCCGTAGTTGCGGCAGCAGTTCATCAGGAGTAAAATTTCGGCATGGAGGCTGCACTTGGCCTTCATCAGTGGCACACTTACCGCTTCATCAAGCATCACATGCCGGCATGCATGCTGTCCTGAACCATCAAGTCCTCGACCATCGAAAATCAATGCCGGTTTCTCATCCACAAGCTCGCAATGCCCGTTGAAGTTGAAAAGGACGGTGTCATCATCGTCGCGGACACATTGAAGGAAGTCTGCAAATGTTTCGAGGAATATGCTGCGAGGTTGGTTCTCGCATGTCATACACCTAAACCCAATGTTGGCCAGCGCCTCTTCACATGCTTTCATGTCTGACACTGCATGTTGCAGCTTCCCGACTTCGTCGGGGTAGTCATTGCCTACCAGCAAGGCCACTCTTCCCATCAAGGTGGCACCAACCGGACTGCTCTCTGCTACTGGAGCCAACCTGCGAAAGATCTCACTGATGCACTGCCCGAGATCGGAGGGGCCTGCCATGCTGCTCAAATGCAAACCCTGAAATATCGGGAAACAGGATAAGTTTGTACACTCAACTTGCTCAGTCCAACCCGAACAGCCAAAAACTGCTGGTGCAAGAATGTATCCGCTGGATTCTACACTCAGAAATCAGCACGGAAGTCGGATTTTGGATCTTCCCAAGTCTCCATCTCTCCAAACGAGAACTTCTACCCGAAATCACCCGAAATTCGGACTCCTTTCACATTCGATCGTCTCAGGCTCCCCTGGGCTCTTGCTGAGGAACTTAACTCACAATGGGGAGATAATTGTAATCAACGACATGGCTTCCTTGCTATGGTAGCTTACAAAAAAATCCCTAACAAGTAACCCATAATCGGAATATATATATATATAACTATAATCAACAACATCGTTTCCTTGTTATGGTAACTTAGACAAATCAGTTCCCTAAAACCCTAAAGCCCTAAACCCTAAATCATTAAGTTCCCTAGCAAGTAACACAGTCTCATAACGCCCCTATATAACCCCAAGGGTCCCTTGAAGGGTCTCTCCTTTAGCACCTTGAGGAAGTCAGTCTCAGAGAGTTCCAGAGTTCTGGGTGCGGCGGCGCGCTCGGAGCAGGGGCGCGCCCCTGCGACCAGGCTGGCAAAGTTCTAGGGCCGGGTTTAGGGTTTAGTGGTTTCGGGGTTTCGGGGTTTAGGGTTTAGGATTCTAGGGCTCTTTAGGGAGATCTTTAGAGCTTATAGGGTTTAGGGTTTAGGGCTCTTTAGACGAGAGATCTTTAGCCTTAGAGGGCGTGTTTTGATTTGTTTGCATAGGGCTCGTTATGGTGTTTTTTGTTTTTTACCGGGCGTTGACTCGGGGTTTGGGGGTTGTTTAGGGTTCCGGGCTTGAAAAGTAAAGTTTTAAGGACTCAGGGCTCCAGGGTTCAATGAGTTGCGAGTGGATTGGAGGGCTTGCAGCTTCGAGTTTGAGGCACTCGGGATTGAGAACTTTGAAGTTCCGGACTTCAATGGCTAACATCTGCAGCTACCTAGTAGAGTGACCTACGCAGCCTTTATTTCATTGGGCTCACGTCTAGTTTTAGTAGAGAGCCCCAAGCTAGTCTATTGAGTAAAAACATATTCAGACCTCTGTGTCAAAGATTGGTTAAGGCTTGCAAACTGCAAAGTTGTCGATTCCGAGTCTTGCGCTAAGGACTCGGTCGATGAACAATGCAGACGTCTGATATGTAACTCCACCTGTGCCCCCTGCCGCACCTACCCCCCCGCCTCACCAACCCACTACAATCGAAGCACCCGACCGAAACACTCCACACCCCAAACCCCAAACCCGAAGGCTTACAACACCCAGAATACCCCAAACGGAAGCATACAAAGCCAAATCTCCATAAACCTCGAACCCCAAACACACACACACACACACAGACACACACAAAACTCCCCATCCTACACCATGACACCCGGGTAACCCCTACTAAACCCAAAAAGCCCTAAAGTTCCTTCGGCCAACAAAGCCTGAAGGCATGAGCTGCAATCCCTCAATATACAGCCAGCAACGCTTCGCCACTGGAGCCTTAACCCATGCTAAAGACTAAAACCCTAAATTGAAGCCAAACCCTGAAAGCCCTAAGCCTAAACCTCTATGCCGCTGCCTTTACTTAATTTCCTAGTGGGACTACAAGCTGCTTTCTGGGAGTGTGTACTCCTAGGATACTCACTGCACTACCCTCAACCCTAAACTCTTAACCCTAAAACTTAAAACCCTAAAACCCTTAATCCTAAACCTGCAATCCTAACATCCTAAACCCCAGCCTCATCGAGGATCACCCAACAAGCCCGTGCTTCCAAGGCATCGGCCTCGGCTTCGCATGTTATTGAAATCAGGAAACTCGCATTCACGGTATAGGGGTTAGGGTTCAAGGCTTCGGGTTTATGGATAGGCTAAGGGGTCGAGGTCTGCGGCTTATAGGCTTTAAGATGCACGGCCTAGAGTTTAAGAGTACGTAGTGAATCAGTAGTGAAAGCATCCCCTTATAGTCCCTGTATACCTACATTACGATGTAATCAGGCTTCAGGATTTTTACTTCAAAAGCAACCATTCGATAAGTTGCTGCACCGAAACCCCAAACCAGACCCCGGTGTCTGAGCCATTTGCAAGTGCATCGCCTGCTGCGTGGCACTCTACCCAGTCGATTCCGTAGGCCCTTGCGGAAGGTAATCCAGATGTGGGCTTCGGGGGGCCGCTATCACTGTTGAAAGGTTCGGGTGGCAGCAACGTCTGGGATCCAATTGCACGCCCTGCTGAACCCAAACGGTTTCAAACAATCTATAGATGTCCAAACCGGCTGTGCCGGAAGCATGAACATGCAACACAAACCTGTGCAAAGCAAAAGAATAGTTCATGTCCAATGGTTCATGCGGGGCATGTGGCTTGCGCATCCTTGCACGACAGACGAGTTTCACTGCTGCAGCTTTACGGGCACAAGGAGCGGTGGCACGGGCCACGTTCACTTCAACACCTCCATGGATTATTTATTCACTGACCGCCAGTGACATTGTGTCCAATGGTCCCAATTTATGGGGCTTCGCTGCACACCCCGCGACCGGCAAAATTTAACTCCCATGCTGGAATCCGACATCATTTAAATATCGGATTATCAACCCGCCTCTTTCACCTGGCATGCACCTTTGTGGGCCCTTATTGTCCCTGCACCAACCCGTCGTCGTCTTCAGCACATTCCGCAACTCTGCACCCCTTATAGCACAACCCTACACTGCGCAAGCCTAAACCCATATCCCAGTCCCAAACCCTCAATAAAATGTTTTCCTGGCCCAATTTCCCTGAGCCTTCTTCCTTGCACTCCTACACGAACCTTACGCTTCGCAAGTCTGATCCTTTGCCCACACATCCTCAAACTTTTGCCCTGAACGCTAACCCTACCTCTGTCAGACCGTCTTCCCTACTTCGCAACACGGAACCCCTGTCCTTCACCCTCTTGCAAGCACTCCGCAACCCTAAATACCAACTCCCCGATTAGTCACACCTGGTCTGGGATAAATGCAGCCATGCAGGCGGCCAAATGCTGCCATTAGGAGATGGAACTCCCCAGATGTAGCCAGCTCCGCGGCGTAGGCGCTTTACCGTGGCTATTTCTGCACATGCACAAGTTTTCGCCAAATGTACACTCGGTACGCGGATGGTGGCACAAATTCGGTACCAGATAAAGCAGCACAGATCCTTACCAGATGGTCTAAACTGCACAGATCTGTACCGGATATAGTTTAAGCTGCTCAAAGCAGCACAAATCCCTAGCAGCAGCACACATCCTTACCAGATGCTATGGGCCTGCGAAACATAGATTGGATCAATCGTTCTGACGCCGTTACCGTTTGCTTCGCTGTAACAGCTTTGCAAGGCCCTGGCTTCCTCCTCAAACAAGGACAGGTTCTGAATCCTGATAGCAAGGTGCTCGTAATCCCTCACGTTTGTCTATACCGCAAATGTTCGCCCTTCAAAGCACATTTGAAGGGCAGCCGGCACAACTGCAGTCGGGAAGGGTTCAAGATAATACTTATTCTAAGAAGACTGTACCTGCTGTACTTCTACAAGTTCAAAGAGCCCTTCAAGCCATCATCCCCAAACCGGAAATCCGTCACAAAACAGAACCCAGGCACTTAAGCTGCGCTGTCCCAGGACTCGCATTCCGAACGGTCCCGATGCCTAGGTCCTCGCACCCTAGCCATCTCAATCCACCGTCATGTCTTGACCGAAAAGTCATGCGGTTTCGGTTTCACACTGCTCGGGGCATAACCACCCTGACCCACACATAAGGCTCTAAATGTCAGGTAACCTCATGAGGAGATTCTACAAGATCATGTAAACACCCGGTGAGTCAAGCAAATCTTGAAACAAGCCTGCAAAAAAAATCATGCAAGTTCCTTGTAATCTCTTCATTAGAACAGACAGAGCCTAGAATGGCTTTTGGAAGATTTCAAGTGACCTCCGGAGGCTCCCCAAAGCTATAAGGTACAGTATAGTTACAAAGACTGAAAGACTTGGCTAGTGAGGTTTTTTATTGGGCAAACTATAGCAAACTGTCTGTGCATTTTGAGTTCGCCTGAACAAGTATCAATACCATGGCTTAGCGTTCCTGAATATAACACTACATCATACCCCGAAACCCTATTCTCTTTACAACAAAGCCCCCTTTATTCAGAACCAGATCCCCCAATCCCTTGTTGACCAGAAACCTCTTAAGGGTAACCGCCTTTACAGGGACCCAATTCCAATTATTGGGGCCCTACCTATAGGCCCCTAAGTAGTTCCTTTTGGGGATTACCTTAGAAAGGATTCTTAATAGAAACCATAAAAAGGAACTACCTAGGGGCCTATGGGTATATCTAAAACCTCAAAACCCTCAACCCCGCATCTGGGCTTCATGCTCTGAGGCAAAGAGTTACAAGTTCTGGAAACTGCATGTCGAATATAGGGGCCTCAATAATTAGAATAGGGTTTTGGGGCCCACTATACGATAACTATAACAAGGAACCCCCCAAAACAGAAAGGGTAACTATTTAGGCTCCTACATTCTGAGGTTCACATCTTTGCAGTGAGGGCTCAGAGATAAGGCTGAGGTTGACTGCTCAGGTTTTAGGCCGCTACAGGAGCAGCCAATAGTTCGAAACCCACTAGCCTCAATCCTTAAGAGTGGAATCCCAGCACTACTTGTCCTTAATCATTTTTCCAACTTTTTTGGTGGTTTACTATATCAGGGTTTCGTAGGGCGTCAGGTTGCCGGTTCAGGATTTAAATTTCCCGGGCTAGGCTCCAATTAGAGTCCAGATTGGAGCAGCTTGTTTTTCTTTGCATCCCTCATGTAATTCACACCAGGAGCCTGAAGAATTAGGCTAGAGAGTTTGGGTGCATTTTACTACAGAGATGCCCTTAGAGCCTAAGAGACCGCATTACTCATGCTAAAGGCTTCTATGTTAACTGCAGAGGTAGTTTGTAAATTCTCTTTTAAGGCAGACATGAGCAACACCAAACCCAATCTAGTGCTGAAGCCCCACCCTCTAAACCAGATGCCCAACCCACCCTAAAGCGGCTAAACCTTGAACCCTACACCCATGCATGCTCCAGAGCCCTGAACTATAGAACCTCCAAAAAATCATGCGGAAACCTGAAAAAATCCTCAGATCCCTAAAATCCCGATCAGGAGCCCTACCTTAAACCCTAAACCCTCAAACCCTGAACCCTAAACCCTAAACTCTAAACCCCTAAACGACCCCAAAAGGATCCTCCCATGGGCCGCCTGCAGCTGCTGCGCGCAAGGGCCAGGTCCACAGTCTCCTGCATTGCCTGAAGGGGCCAAGAGCAGGGTTTAGGGTTCAGGGTTTAGGGGAGGATCTAGAGGTTAGGGTTTAGGGTTTAGGGGAGGATCTAGAGTTTAGGGTTTAGGGTTTAGGGGAGGATCTAGAGAGGTCATATACGCACATGATCTAAATCCTGCATTGCCCACAATAAGGAATACACCATACTAATCCCCATAGTTTAGGGTCCTTGAGGTAATGCAGGATTTATATCATCAACAGTATAGGTCATATGGGGGTTTCCGAAAATAGGAGACCCAAATATAGTAGTCCTAAATAGTAGGATCCTTAATATAAGGACCCCATAAATAAGGCACCCTAATCTTCGCAAAGTCAAACATAGGCACCTTGAATCCTATAATTACAATACGACGTTCTCTGCATAGTATAAAATCACTACATCAAGGACGCCAAGGAATCGCATTGGTTAATTATTTCGACCCCGATATTCAGCTCGGATATAAGTACGGCAACTATAGCTACAACTCCTGCACAGTACTTGTTGAAATGCTTACAGTCAGGGTGCTTTATCACGATTAGTACCAGCATCCCAGGTTGCGGGGCTTAGGGTGCCCTGGCGGCTTAGGCAGTGGAGTTCCCTTCAGTCAGGGTTCCTGTAAGGGATCTACAAGGGCTCTATAGCAGTTTAGGGTTTTGTGTCTTCGGGTCGAGACCTTTCCGGTGTTTGGGCATTAGGGTGCTGCGGTTTAGGCGGACATGGGCTTAGGATGATGAGTGCTGGGTTGCCCGACGCTTTACCTTACATATTGTAGTACGAAGTCTGAATAAGAATGACACTATCACCCCTGAGGGTTCCTTTACAAGAGACTGCCGTGATATATGCGAGAATCCGATTCCAATTGTCAAGGCCCCTATATCATACGGTTGATGGTATAAGTTCTGCATGACCCATGATAAGGAATGGATCCTTAAGGTCATGCAGGATGTATATCATCAACCGTACATCACAGAACTCTTCGAGAAACCTTTCTGCACCCCGTTTTGGAAGCCTGTTCTAACTATTAAGGCGCCTGCTTCCCAAAAGGATAATGCTGATGATCAAAGAAAACTGGCTCTTGCTCTGAGGTTCAGGGCTTAGGGTGCAGGGGTTTATAGGGTGCAGGGTTCAGGGGTTTGGGAGTTAGGGTTGAGGATTTCGGGTTCAGGGGTTCAGGGGGTTTAGGGTTTAGGATTTACTGGGTTGTTGTTAAAGGCCTTTTATCAGTTGCCATAATGGGGATCTATAGTAAATAATATGGTTTCACTATTGGTAACGAAACTTAAATCCCTAACAAGAACCCAGTTTAGGGTCAAGGGTTCAGGGTTTACGGCGTTTTGCATAAAATCTTGTCCTATGAGGTCTCGCAAAATTCTGCGAGCAACTCTAAGGGGAGATTAAACTCTGGAAGCCCCGGAGCGCCAGATCAAAGGGTTTAGGGTTTATAGGGTTTGCACATTAAGTACGATTTGATAGTCTTAGCAATGTGACTAAAACACTAAACCTGCAAAGCCAGCCCTCAAAAAAAACACAATAACCTGAACCCTACATGCAGGAGTAGTGTTTTTGAAAAAAGCCGTAAACGCTAAACTATAAAACCCTAAACCCCCAAATCCTAAACTCTGTAGGCCCCTACCACTTCGGATGCGTGAGTCAGCGACGCCGCTGGCGACCTTTGCTGTGCCGGGAGCAGGTGAAGGTTTTGGTTTTGAGGGTTTCGGGCTCAGGGCTTAGGATTTAGGGGGTCAGGGTTTCAGGTTGGCTTTATAGTCACCACAATTGGGATATGGGTTTCTTTATTATCGTGACCCCTAAACCCTAAACCCTAAACCCGAAACCCTAAACCCGAAACCCTAAACCCTAAACCCGAAACCCTAAACCCTAAACCCGGAACAGTAAGTTCCTTCGTTTATGTCACTAGCCCAAGCTTCGGGGCTGAGTGCTTTGGGGTTTAGCTTTTCGATCTTGGGCTCAGGGATTAGGGGTTAGGGTTTAGGGTTCAGGGATTAGGGTTTAGGGTTCAGGGATTAGGGTTTAGGGTTTAGGGATTAGGGTTGAGTTGCGAAGCTTTAGAGTCGCTGGGGTTTCCAGTATGAGGGTTTTAGGCTTACGGGGGATACTAGCATGGAGGGTGACAGTTGGAGACATGTTTCAATCTCTGACTGAGCTTCGGGAATCTGTGGGTTCCTTACGAAACCCTAAACCCCTAAACCCNNACCTTAAACCCTAAGGCCCTAAACCCAAGGACATCCCTAAGACTCTGAATGGCAGGATCGCTTGCATAAGGAGCCCAGCAAAAAGATCCCGGAGTTGACTTTGGGAGGCTCCCCATAAGAGATTTCATGAGAACTTACCCATACGCTCCTGAGTAGTTCCTTTTTGGGCT